>JARQZK010002249.1:85000-127500 GCA_030704885.1 Cynegetis impunctata | reverse complement strand
GATGTATTAGTTCTTTTCTCATTCTTTTCAGTTTGACTTGTTTTTAAGAAATGGTAGGTAGAAATGACGAAGTTGTTTGATGTCCTGTCTGTCGTTTACTGTGTTCTCTAAATTTGTCTGTATATGGAACATTTCGTGTATTTCTCTATGTTTCTTGTTCCTTTGTGTCGTTAGTATTTTCGTTTCTTCGTAGTTAAAATCATGATTTTCTGTTAATTTGTGTTTGTTCAGTGCCGTAGTTGCTGCTTTTGTGTATTTGTGGGCATTTATCCGGTCATGCAATCTTTGTGATGTTTGTCCTATGTATTGTTTTCCGCAATCCTTACATGGAATTGAGTAGACTACATTAGATTTTTTTGTAGTGGGTGTTGCAGTTTTTAGCTTGCTGAAAATTTGTTTTACTTGATTCTGCGGTTTGTGGATGACTTCGAGATTGTGATCTTTTAAAATATTTTTTATTTTATACGAGAAATTCCCCATGAAAGGTATTGTGATTCTTGTTTTGTTGTCTTCTATTTTTCTTTTTTGTTGTTTCTGCATTGTAAAGCTTGTGGGTTCTTTCTTTTATAACTCCTGTTATTAGTCCTTTTGGATGGATAGTGGTTCTTATTCAATAGTTTTTTTACTTCCTGTATCATTTCTGGACGTAATTGTGGTGATGTCAGTTTCAGGGTTCGATCTATGTAACCTATAATTGTACCTTTTTTTTTGTTGAATAGGGTGGTCTGATTGGTAATCAAGAATTTTTACGAACCTATATTATATATATATATATATAAATATATATATATTTATATAAATATATATATATATATATATATATATATATATTTACATATATATATATATATATATATATATATATATATATATATATATAGGGCTATTCAAATTCGAGTCTATGCATGGGTATTTCGATAAAGGTAATAGATAGAGGGATGGGGGCAAATTAGCATATTTCAGAGATCAATTATATGGATGAAAAAAATCTGATCTAGCTTCTTTAGTTCTGGAGTTATACAGGAAAAATCGAAAATTTCGAAATTCTTCTTTTGCCTATATCTTTTTATTTTAGGATTTTTTTTAACAAATTGTCACTTTGCGTATATATTGGGCCACCCTCAATTTTTAATTTTCAAATATGGACCTGTATTTTTTATTGCTTTTTGTTGAATGCCAAGAGTAATGTTTCATATTGTCGTAGTAGTTTCATCTGAATTACAGATTGTTTGGAAATATTGAACTATAACCAGAAAAATTTCAAATTTCAGCTGTAATTAAAAATATCATAGAATAAGGTATAGAATGCCTAGTATTAGTTTAATATTTCCAAAACAATTTATGATTTAGATAAAAATACGACAATACGAAACATGACACTTGAGATTTGAAAAAATGCAATCAAAAATACAAGTCCGTATTTGAAAATGAAAAGTTGAGTGCGGCCCAATGTGTACGATACACTGTATATACATTTTATTCAGATATTTGGAAAGGCTACAAAAAGTTGCTATGGAAAAGTGGCAAAATTAAAAAAAAATTTCGTAACATAAAAAGATATAGGCAACAGAAGAATTTCGAAATTTTCTATTTTTCCTATAGAACTCCAGAATTAAAGAAGCTAGGTAAGATTTTCTAAATCATAGACTCGAATTTGAATAGCCCTGTATATATAAATATGTATATATATATATATATATATATACATATATATATATATATATATATATATATATATATATATATATATATATATATATATATATATATATATATATATATATATATATATATATATATATATATATATATATATATATATATATATATATATATATATATATATATATATATTTATATATTTTATATATATATATATATATATATATATATATATATTATATAAATATTTATATATATATATATATATATATATATATATATATCTATATATATAATATATATATACATATATATATATATATATATATATATATATATATATATATGTATATACAAACAAATATATATACAGGGTGTTTCTGAATTGATGCGAAAGATTTCAATGGGTGATTCTTCAGCAAAAATTAAGGGGGGTCTTTCATATAACTTTTTGTTCAACACCCTTTTCCCTCCAAGTTACAGCCCTTTGAAATTAGGTGAAAAAAATTGTTTTTATTCAATACATCCACTTAGGAAAAAACTAGAGGAATGAAATTTGGCAGATAACTGCTGCTAATAAAATGGCAGTTTTTGAGTGTTTTTGTTACACTAAAATGTTAGCACAAGGGGCTGAAAAAAACAACCCCTATAATATTTTGCATCAGAACTTTTTAATGCGCTTATACTTTCCTATTTAAAAAATATATTTGAAAAGACAGACTCAATCTGCAACTTTTTCATGTCTTGACTTTTTATCATAAAGTTGTTAGTTTGATCACAAAAAAATAAAATAGTGCTCAGACTCTTCCCATAAATTCACAGAGAGGTTATCATTTATTTAAAAAAAAACAAGTAAGCTGCTGTCAAATGAAGTCATATGACAAATAGTTTTATTGTCCTGATTTTTTCTAATTTCTAGACAGTTTTATAATGACTTCAAACATTTTTCACAACAAACATTATTGAAAGAATGGCATTTTTTTATTTAGTTGAAGAATATTGCAAATTAGAGGGGATTGAACAATAATTGTACTACTAATAACAATTAACAAATTATTTGACATTTGACAGCAGCTTACTTGTTTTTTTTTAATAAATGATAACCTCTTTGAATTTATGGGAAAATAGTCTGAGTACTATTTTATTTTTTTGTGATCAAACTAACAACTTTATGATTGAAAGTCAAGACATAAAAAAGTTGCAGATCGAGTCTGTCTTTTCGAATATATTTTCTAAAAAGGAAAATATAGGCGCATTAAAAATTTCTGATGCAAAATATTATAGGGGTTGTTTTTTTCAGCCCCTTGTGATTACATTTAAGGGCAATAAAAACACTCAAAAACTGCCATTTTATTAGCAGCAGTTATCTGCCAAACTTCATTCTTCCAAATTTTTCCAAAGTGGATGTATTGAATAAAAACAATTTTTTTCACCTAATTTCAAAGGGCTGTAACTTGGAGGGAAAAGGGTGTTGAACAAAAAGTTATATGAAAGACCCCCCTCAATTTTTGCTAAAGAATCACCATTGAAATCTTTCGCATCAATTTAGAAACACCCTGTATATATATATATATATATATATATATCTGAAAAATGAAGTTTTGTTTCTTAAGTTTTCTATATAGTTGTATTTTTTCCTAAAAAACTTACACAAAAAGAATTATTTATGATAGCCTCCTGTCCCCCTCATGCTAACAATTTCATAGAACGCAATCCCTTAAGCTTGTGCTCCATTGGCAACAATGTAGGATGATTAATCGTTGTATCTTAGAGAAGGTGCTATAAGACAATATCCATCAAAAAAAAATATGAAATTGATTAAATGAGAAAAAAAATGAGGGAATAGTAATAAAATTATAATTAATTTTTTGTTTTTATTTATGAAAATAACCATTTTGTTATCGATTATTATGAAAAATTAACTTATTATGAACTTTATCGTAATTATATTCAGTTTTAGCAATCATCGTTTTGTGATTACTAAAGCACATATAAACACAAATGCTTGTCGTTAAGGTTTTTGTGTTTTGAAAAACCGGCATCGATAGCGGTATTGCATCTTGTAGGTTTTGCTAGATCATGTTTTATTCTTGAATTAAATTCATCCACAAGAAATTGTAACAATAGCTCTGAATTTCCTGCAGAAAAGTAGATGTATACAAAAACAAATTAAAATGTAAAAAAATTTGTTTTCTTCAGTTATTCATTTCGATTCCTGATTATCATTAAAGGAATATATTGTACATTATTCGTGAAAATTAAAATAAATTCTCCTTTTTAAAATAATACGTAATCATGATAATACACTGATATTAATTTTATATCTTTATATTCATACCTAGACTCCACCATCGCTATCCTCAGCTTCTACTTAATCGCTTTAACAATTCATTCTTCATCAATAATGAAATAACTATACGCGTATACGAATATATCTAACGCGCACGCCTAGCGCTAGCAAAGCTGTCGTGTTAAACGAGTAGGACACAGGCGTGTCTTTCATTCGCCAAGTAACGTGCGATAAAAAGTACATCTATTATTTCGGGAGTAACAGTGAAACAGAGGGATGGCCCTAAATGATCGATTACAGTTCGATTCAGCAAAAATATCTAGAAGGAGGTTGTAATGATAATGGGCATAGTTTAATTATTTACAAAGTACTAAAAACGAAAAGACAGGTTGATGGTTTTTTCCATTTCTATATCGTGTCGTTTCCAGATCCAAGTATACGCCTGAGCTCGATTACTTGCTACGCGAGAAATAGATTGGAGTCCTTGTGGATGACTTACTGGAGATACACAAACTAATTTTCGTGTCAAAGAGGAACATCTGCTTGTAGGTTTCCTTTGGAGATGGCTCGAATCGGGTTTCTCATATATGAGTTAAGTTAATTAATCGATATAATACTGGTCGGATTCTACGTCAAAGATGTTGCTTCATTTGTGCGGCTTTCAAAGGGCGACTCAGAAGCGGTAAGATGAAAGAATACAATTTATGCAATGTCTCCAGAAATGGATTCATTACAAACACAAACTAAAAATCGGCTATATTATATTCGACCTAAGACAGTTATTTTATAGGATACTTGCACTGAATCAATACAAGCAAAAGGGAACGCTCAGTCGGTCAAGCCATGCGTATATCACACGCCATAAAAATAAGTATATCATACCTTATGCATTCAAGAATGTAGGACAAAGATCCTATAATGTTTTGTGTCCGACTGTGTTCAATTCCCTACCAGAGAGCATACAATCCTCAAAATATTTTCTACAATTGAAAAGATCGGTAGATAAATTAACCATTCGTTTCATATTGTTGCAAATTTGCTACGAACATTTTACGTTCGATAATTAACCACTGTTTCATAGTGTATCTAACTTGCAACACACTATACATTGATATTAGATCCATAGGTGGCGCTCCTATGCATAAAATTGTAGAATATTCAAATAGCCGAGTGAACGGTTTTGACAAGTTGAAAACGTGGTTTACAAAATTTGTGTTTTTTCTAAAATTATTCAATTGTTGTTAAAAAAGTGTCACAAATGTATTGTGAAGGTATGTAAAAGGTATATTATATAAATAATATAGTAGTTTTACACATACTACTAACTACGATAGCTGCTAAACAATGTGTTGCATATTTGCAACATAATGGAAATTGGCGGTAATATAATCATTGTGTTTTTAGATGCGGAATGACAGAAACCATTGTCTGAAGCAGAACTGCTGCAAATTATTTATAATTTAGGTACAAGCGAATATGAATATGAAGACTTCTCTGATACAGATAGTATTGCTGGCCCAGAGTATGTCCCAGAAGCTGACGACGATGATGATCAAAACCATAGTGTTGCATATTTGCAACATAGGTATTTTTTCTGTTCAATTGAGCTTGGATTTTTTTCGCTGTTTTTCCCATAATATAGGACACAAAATGGCATCAAAAATATTTTTTTTTCAAAAAAATTAAAATCATGAAATGAAGGATTAATAAAAAGTATGCCTCGGAGAAAAATTGGTGAAATATTCGACCATGGTTGTTGAAAGTTTATGTCACAAGGGGGTCCTGATAAATTCGGTGTTTATTTTTGTGCTACCATGCTGTTCCTTTTGTTCCCGAACCTCGTCGATGTTTTCTGATTGTTTTGTATACATATTTTGTTTTTACTGTTTAAATTTATATGTTTCAAAATTTTAGAATTAACTTACATTTGAGTGCTTCTTATATTTTTTTGTATGCAGATCTGTTTCAGATCTAGTATATATGTATATGTTTTTTTTCTTAGCACGTACAAGCAGCATTTGTTGCTTCTGTGTTTTTTTTTAATGTTTATTTGCAGTAATGTACTATTGTACTATTGTTATACATGTTATCATATTTTGTGTAAATAAACGATGATGATGATGATGATGATATGAAATAGGCCGAGTTACAGCGATTTTTTCATGTAAAAAGAGTTATAAGAAAACCAGCTACGCCATTATTCGGAGAATAGTTTCATATGACATAGTGTGTTGTTTTTCACTCGACTTTGTTATTTACAATTTTATGCAAAAAATCCCTTTTTTTAGGTATTTGCTTGTCAGGATAATCTGGATGGTATCAAAAGATAAATTTAAGAGGATGGAGAATGAAAACTTCTAAACTAATGGTCAATTTTCTTCGTGTTTTCTTTCTCGACAATTTCTTTCTTGAAACCATTACGATTACTCTGACAGTTCTAATTTTATAAGCAAAAAACTAAAAAAAAATAGCATTAAATTGTTAATATCAAAGTTATAAATAATGAAGCCGAGTTAAAAACATCTCACTATTTCATATGAAACTATTCTCCAAGCAATGGAGCATCTGCTTTTTTTCTAACACTTTTTACACGAAATTCTCATTCGAAATCTCTATAGCTTGGCCTAAAAATAAAGTATTTTCAGTTGGTTTTAGATAACTAACAGAAAAAAGTTTTCAAGTTGTCTAGAAAGTGCGGTTTGGATTATATTTATATCAAGTTTATAATATATTTTTTCAAAAGTAGAATACTGGTAGCTAATTATTAGGTAAATAGTTGATGGAATCCGTCGTTACTACGTGATAATTTAACATGATGAACAAAACTAAATTTGAATTTACTACGTTTATTATCACAAAATATATTTTGTGATAATAAACGTAGTAAATTCAAATTTAGTTTTGTTAATTATTAGGTATTTTAATCCTTTTTGTTACGAGTTAGCTAATCAATATAATGCTTGGTCGTATCTTACGTCAAGTATAATTTTTCATTTGTGCGGTTTTCAAAGTCTACTCTAAATCGGTAAGATGAAAGAATTCAAATTATGCAATATTGCCAGAAATGGACACAATACAAACGAAGACTGAGAAATCAGCTTTGTTCATGAAAATGAATTGTTTACTTTTAGGTAACTTCAAGAGAAAACGTGTTTCAGGATATCTAGAAAATGTGATTTGTAACATTCAATTGAACAGTTATCCGTCGTTAAAAAAACATTTCAGAGGAATAAATGGTATGAATTATGAGGTAATTTTTTATTTCCAAGTTTGTTCAACCTCATCTTGGCTTCGCTGTTCTGATAAGGACCGAAAGGTCCGAAATACCTTTTACAACTTTGAAAAATTCGATATCTATGGACAAGTATATATATATATATATATATATATATATATATATATATATATATATATATATATATATATATATCAGATCGTTTTTAATTCTAAAGACCTTGAACAAAAATTTAAATACGGTATCATAAGGGACTACACATATAATACACTACACCTACTCATTACAGATACTATCACATATATTAACTTTTTCGAAAATTCTCTCAAATCCCTCGTAATTAGAGGTCAAAATCAATTCAAATATATTTGTACGAGAACAAAATCCAAAAACAGAAAAGCTTTTTCTGAGAAAAAACAAAAAACATGTAAAAAATGCAAAGGATAAAATCTAACACCAAAAAAAGCAAACCAACACCACTGATTGAATCGAAAACTTCACAACAATCCGTATACCTAGGTATGTCCAAGAAAACCTTAGCCTTGGACCAAATTTTGCTATGCCCTCAATTTCAAGTGAAATTCATACTAATAATTTCATAATTAATAAATAAGTTTTAACCTAGACTCGAATAAATTGAATAAGATCGAAAGTTCTGACTACGTACGAGCTTTTCTCTCTCTTGGAAGTAATGCAATATTGACACTATCATGAACTTTTTGATATTGTTACATCGGATTTGATCTCTAGTGTCAAAAAATCCACTTTCATATAGGTAGTTTCCATAAAAATCCTGTGGCATACCACAAAGACATGAAACTTGGCCTTATAAGTTCCTCGCTTCCTTTCGTTATTGATTTATTGTATGTTGTATGTATTATTTCTGTTTAAAGAGGTTGCGTAGAATAGCTTCCAACTAGACATCGCCTCTTCTTGCTTATAAAGATAATTTATTATTATTATTATTTATTTTATTTTTTTCTTGTCGTCCGTGTGAGAGGAAAAATCTTTTATAGACTACCCTGAGAGTATCCCGCACGTATTCTCAGGGATGTGTGAGACTCCGGATGTTGCTGGTTACCTCTCACACATTCCTTGCAGTAGTTCTTCGTCCTGCCCTTACAGCGTTCCTTAACAAAAGACATGAGCTGCAAGCGACCTCTATAGTTCATGGAACCTGATGACTCGTAGTGACCCGAGTAACATTGCTTTCTGCATTCTGCCCGTCAATATCTCGTCCAGAGATCTGCATGCCGGAATAATCTTCAATTCTGTTATCAAGCTAGTTAGTCGAGTATGTTAGGTACGCTGGCTAGTATTTGGGAGGTCTCGGGTTCAAACCCCGGGGCCGACTGGCCTGCCATGAGTTTTTCTCAGAGGTTTCCTCATGGTAATGTAAGTCACTGCTTGCAAACTTATAAGGCGAATGCTGGGCCAGTATTAATCCTCTGAACCCTACCCACACTTCCTATGTTCCATAAATATCCCGTCTCACCTTTCCTTAATGCACTTGTACATACAAGTGTATCCTCTGATCTGGCTGAAGGAGTTAATCCCAAACTCAAGCTGCCCGCCTCCCTGACACATACTTCAGGGAGGAATGAAACACGTGTGTTTCCTTTTTTCCAATTCTGTCACATAGTTAGCTCTCATTCCGCCTAGACAACCTATGATTAGTACGACCATCCTTACTTTATGCCCTGGGTTTAGTGTCCTCAGCTCGAACATGAAATCTCTGTTTTTTCCCTTTTCTGTTCTTTTTTTCATCACCACATTATTTTCGGCAGGGGACGAAAACTCGACAACAAACAATTCTCTGAGCTCTTTGTCCAGTAGGACTATATATGGCTTTATTGCGTGGATCTGCCGAGTTGTTGGAAAAGCATAGTTCCAGTATATGCGAGCTCTATCGTTATCAACAACCGCTTCAATTTCTAGTGGAACATATGGTAGCACTGGTTCTTTGTCTATACCATAAACTTCTCTCAGATGGAAGTAGAGAATTCGGAGCGCCCCATTATGTCTTTCTATATACCCTGATGGAGCATGGACTCTGCAAGCAGACATGATGTGCATAAGAGTTTCCTGCTGACTATGGCATGCTCTGAAAGTTGTTGGGGTGTCCACTTTCATTATGTTCTTTTTATACCATCTTGTATTTATCACTCCATCTTGACAAGCCATATCAAATTCCTCCGTTTCCGACTTAAAGAAACTTATTATTATTATTATTATTATGATCATTATTTTAAATAAAGTATAACATCTAAGAAAAGGAAACTAATTTTCACTGAGAATCCTTTATTTTATACTTATATCTTTCGAATTGAATATTCCCTTGATTAAAAATTACTGATTAATATACGCATAACTGGAAGTTTCCTCATCAGCGTCTGCCTGATGCATTCATCTTAGGATGCATTTATTCGAGTTTGTAATTTCAATTTATCGTATTCACTACACGCGATTATTTAGCGGTTAAATTATTAGAAAGAGGGCATGAATGAAGTATACCTACGACCTTACGAAGGACGAATATTGTTGACGTACGAGGAAGTTTGATAGTGTATTCTTACTCTGAAGAAATGAACAGTTTTCCGACAAAATTGATCCCGTTTAGAGAATTTATGGAAACTGAGTTAAAAAGTTTCCTCGAAAATTCTTCTAACAAACAGTGTTTCGATATTGTTGAAAAATTGTATGATACAGGTGGAACAGATATTCAGATCGCATCTAGGTGATAAATAAATTTTTGCACTCTACCATTATATGCGACAGTATGAAGAGGAATAAAAAAGCTGTATTTTGTTTTATCCTAATAAAATGAGTATATTGAAACGGGAGTTTTCTCTTATAAATTTTTTATGTTAGAAATTTATGTCAGCATGAAAAATTATTTACTTATTTCAGGAAGGAAATATTGGTAACCCCGCTGTACATAAAGGGTTATTAGATGAGCGTTTATGACGGTAGATATGGGCATTATAAACCACTTTAATTGTATGTTTCGGAGCTCGATTATTCATAGGTGTCTTTTGGGATCTTCTTCCATAGTTTTCAGTTTCGATTCTTTTCTACGAAAGATAAAATTTTGGCGGGTTTTGCATTTCAGCGTTTTTCAATATATGTTGCATATTCGGTATTATAATATCGTTTTTCTGCAAACGTCAAAAAATGACTTTTTCAACCTCAGTTCTCAATGTTGGAGTTTGATTTCACAGACGTCCTTTTGTTTTTACTTTTATGTCCGGCCGTGAGCGTACAAAAAAGTACACTTTTTTGTACTCTGACATCAATATCAAGAACGTCGGGCGGCGTACAATTGGGTTCCGAGTCCGACATAATGTAATCTGTGAGAAAAATTTCTTAATACTCGGGTACTTACCAAAAACGCACAGTCCTATAATGCGTAGATAAGTGACTTTAAATGTTTCTGACAATTATTTTGTTGAATTGTCAAATTTGTGTTGCCTTGACATCTACAAAACCAGTAAGCAAAGCAATCTAGTTTTACGTTTCTTCACATCTAATCCTTTTTAAAAATATCATCTTAATTCTATCGTTTGAACACCGTTTGCGGAAAAAAATCGCATGTTTTATTCGGAGAAAAGCACTTTTTGTGGCTCGACTAAAATTGACGGCCTCACTGCGTTCAGCCGACAAACATTTAGTCTCGCCACAAAAAGTAACACTTTTATTCCTAATAAAACAATATACTATTTCAAGACTTCTAGGTTATCTAGAATTGAAGCTACTTTACTCAACTTCAGTCAACAGATTCCCAAAAAGTGAATAATTCTAAGAACGTGATCGAAAGATGTCATACGAATTCTTCTGCTGTTCTGTTTAGTCTGAGGAAGCACTAATTATATATATATATATATATATATATATATATATATATATATATATATATATATATATATATATAGTGGGAAAAATTAACTCCGTAATATAAAACTGTGATTAGGTTATTGGGTGAAACGGCTCAAAGGGCTATAATTTTGTAAACTCTTCTTTATTACATCAACGTTTCGGTCCAATCATTGGGACCTTCTTCAGGACTACTAAAAATTACAAAAATCTACAATAAATCACCATCCACTGACAATATGGGACTCCGACTTACATAAAATGAGATTATCGATATTAGACTACATTCCCCTTGAAATCTCACTACCATCAGTGGTAATCGCTTTCAAAAAACAATTTTAATCGTTCAAAGAACATCTTGAAAAACTACAATCTCTAACAAGGATAACTAATTACATCTGTAATTACAACATTACAAATTAATGTATTTAGATGTAATTAGTTATCCTTGTTAGAGATTGTAGTTTTTCAAGATGTTTTTTGACTGATTAAAATTGTTTTTTGAAAGCGATTACCACTGATGGTAGTGAGATTTCAAGGGGAATGTAGTCTAATATCGATAATCTCATTTTATGTAAGTCGGAGTCCCATATTGTCAGTGGATGGTGATTTATTGTAGATTTTTGTAATTTTTAGTAGTCCTGAAGAAGGTCCCAATGATTGGACGGAAACGTTGATGTAATAAAGAAGAGTTTACAAAATTATAGCCCTTTGAGCCGTTTCACCCAATAACCTAATCACAGTTATATATATATATATATATATATATATATATATATATATATATATATATATATATATATATATATATATATATATATATATTGTTGGAGGTTTTGGTTATGGGATCGTGAAATTAAACACACTAACTTCTTAGTTAAAATAATGTATATTTATTATTCCGTTCAACTAGGGAACTACTTCGAGAGTGACGTCTTTTATATTGAGAGATGTGTTAAAAACTACATATAAAGCAACTTAGGTATTTTTCATATATCGATTACTATACGTGTGCATGACTCACTTGCTGACTAATATATACAATGAAATTAGGGCATAACAAGAATTCACATAAATCGTCTAAGTTAAACATTCTAATATTTCAACGTAATATAATACAGTCAACATAATAAGGCGTTCCTTCAACTCAATATTAATTTTTGATATTCCAACACGCCCCCTCAAAAATTAATCTCTAAAATTCAATTAAATCTAATTTTTAAGACGCTCTCCCAACGTAGTTTCCTTGAACTATACTTTTATTTAGTCCAACATTTGTTGCTCATGGATTAGGGAAAACCCAACATCGTATGGGAAAACCTAATCAGACTAATACTATTAATTATTATTATAATATTTTCTTTAAAATTACATAATCCCCATTTTTGTTCTGAACTCCACAAATTTGAATCCAGGCAGAGACTTCGTTAAAGCATCAGCTATCTGTTGATCTGTAGGGATATAAATTAATTTAATTAGTCCTTGTTCAACTTTATCACGAGAAAAATGATATTTAATATCGATATGTTTCGATCTTTTATGACTCGAAGGATTATTGGCAATACTAATACAACCATTGTTGTCTTCATAAATTACAGTTGGCCCAAGCAATTTTATTTTTATACTCTCAGCTAATGATCTTAGCCATATTGCCTCTCGTGTAGCTTCATAGAGTGCCATATATTCGGCCTCTGAAGTTGACCCCGCTACAGATGCCTGTCATTTAGTGGCCCAGCAAATACAACAATTTTCAAATAATTTAAATAAATAACCACTTGTACTTTTTCTATCATTTTTGTCATCTGCCCAATCTGAATCGACATACCCACTTAAAATATTTATATAATTACTACGAGTATATGTTAATTTAATATTACTTGTACCTTTTAGGTATCTTAAAATCCTTTTTAAGTACTGCCATAATGTTTTGTTGTTTTTATTCATATATCTACTTACAATATTAACAGATACACTCAAATCTGGTCATGTACATACCATTATATACATTAAACAACCTATAACACTTCTGCATGGCTTTTCACAAATTTGATCTGAGTTTAATGCTTCGTAATCAATTTTAGCTTCAAGAGGAGTATTTACTGAATTACAATCTTTCATATTGAATTTATTCAAAATAGAATTGATGTATGTATTTTGATCTAACGTTATTATGTTTTCTTTTCTGAAAACTCTTATGCCTAAAAACATTTTGATTTCATTCAAATCAATCATTTGAAATTTGTTCATTAAATATTTCTTAAATTTATTCATAGTATTTATATTTTCAGTTGCTATTACAAGATCATCAACATATAACACTACATAAATATTCTTTGAAACATTTCCTTAATTAAGAATATAAATACATCGGTCTACTGGGGAATTTTGAAAATCAAGTTCCTTTAGAGTAGACTCAAATACTTCAAACCAACAACGAGCTGCCTGTTTTAGTCCGTACAAAGCTTTATTTAATTTACAGATTTCATTCTCCTTACACTCGACTCCTTCAGGTACTTTCATAAAAATTTCTTTCTTTAATTCGCCATTCAAAAAGGCAACTAAGCCTTATTCTTATATGGATTTTCAAATTCATCGTTTTTAATTTTAAATATCCACTTACAGTCTGCAATGTTCCTACCTTTAGGTTTGGGTACTAACGACCAAGTATTATTAACACAAAGTGAGTCGAGTTCATCTATAATAGCTTTTTCATTCAACCCTATCAACCCTATTTTTATTTCACTATATGAATTTGGAGTTTTATGGACTATTGATTGAGCGGATAACATAACACTTTCATTGTACGAATTCGGGAGACGATTTTTTTAATTCTCTCACTTTTCCGACAATTTGTTGTTGAATCCTTCACATTGTCATACCTAGGAATTTTACTATATTTATTAACGTTATATAAATCTAATACTTCCTCATCAGATTTATTTAATCTATCTGACTTATTACTGTTAGATTTATATGAACCATCTGGTTTAACTTTACCAGATTTATACAAGATATTATCACGTGATTTATTCTGCACTGATTTTGAAATTTCAGGAATATCAGTTTTACTTATGGAGTTACTATTTACTCCCCCAGGATTCATACCTGTCTGATACAATAAATCACTATCACTTGATTCATTCTGCACTGATTTTGAAATTTCAGAATTATCAGTATTACTTATGGAGTTACTATTTACTCCCCCTGAATTCATACCTGGCCGATACAATAAATCACTATCACTTGATTCATTCTGCACTGATTTTGAAATTTCAGAATTATCAGTATTACTTATGGAGTTACTATTTACTCCCCCAGTGTACATATGTACCTGTCTAATACAATAAACCACTATCACTTGATTTATTAAGCACTGATTTTGAAATTTCAGAAATATCAGTTTTATTCATGGAGTTACTATTTACTCCCCCAGTATACATATGTACCTGTCTAATACAATAAATCACTCACTTGATTTATTCAGCATAATTATTTTGGAATTTCAGAAAGATCATTTTCGCTTATGGAATTTCCATTTACTCTCCCAGGATTCATACCTATACGAGACAATAAATCACTCACCTGATTTATTCAGCATAATGATTTCGAAATTTCAGAAAGATCATTTTCGCTTTTGGAATTTCCATTTACACTCCCAGGATTCATACCTATACGAGACAATAAATCACTCACCTGATTTATTCAGCATAATGATTTCGAAATTTCAGAAAGATCATTTTCGCTTTTGGAATTTCCATTTACACTCCCAGGATTCATACCTATACGAGACAATAAATCACTCACTTGATTTATTCAGCATAATGATTTCGAAATTTCAGAAAGATCATTTTCGCTTTTGGAATTTCCATTTACTCTCCCAGGATTCATACCTATACGAGACAATAAATCACTCACTTGATTTATTCAGCATAATGATTTCGAAATTTCAGAAAGATCATTTTCGCTTTTGGAATTTCCATTTACTCTCCCAGGATTCATACCTATACGAGACAATAAATATTTGAGCTCGTCTACGATAACATCTCTATCAACTATATATTTTCCTACCAAAATTCACGACAACGATTTGTAATCAAATTTTGTTTTATTAGTTTTACTATGAACATAAGCTGTTGAACCGCAGTTCACTTTTATGGCCATACTTCAATTTTTATGTTTTTATAGATGTATATTTAATTGGCAGTAAGTATTAATTATGAACTCAATTATACGTTAATTTATTCAAAAACTTACTCATCATCAAGTGTATACCACCTTTACTGATATTTACATCGTGCTCATGGAGTAAGATAGGTACTCATTCCCGCTTTTTGTAACTTGAAGACTGACTGCAAGTTGTAAGGTATTTCAGAACAATATAGATCATCTTCTTCCATATTCGTTGTAACTTTGATTGATTCTTTTCTGGTTGCTTCTCTGCTTCTTGCAATTGATATCTGCAGGGGCAATCATCAAGATGTCTTTTCACACAATAAGCACGCACTTCCAGATATTATATTTTTCACCATTAAACTGAAAAATACTTTTTCTCGTATCCATCTTCAGTTTATTTCGATCACAACACTTTGTTTTATATTTTCAATATAAAATTGATAAACGAAATTGAATTATTAATTCACGATCTTAATACACGGCGTATACTGGGCCCATAACCTGTTGGAGGTTTTGGTTATGGGATCGTGAAATTAAACACACTAACTTCTTAGTTAAAATAATGTATATTTATTATTCCGTTCAACTAGGGAACTACTTCGAGAGTGACGTCTTTTATATTGAGAGATGTGTTAAAAACTACATATGAAGCAACTTAGGTATTTTTCATATATCGATTACTATACGTGTGCATGACTCACTTGCTGACTAATATATACAATGAAATTAGGGCATAACAAGAATTCACATAAATCGTCTAAGTTAAACATTCTAATATTTCAACGTAATATAATACAGTCAACATAATAAGGCGTTCCTTCAACTCAATATTAATTTTTGATATTCCAACATATATATATATATATATATATATATATATATATATATATATATATATATATATATATATATATGAATTCGATAACATACAGTTTACTTCATATATGTTGAGATTTGATTAACTTTGACTTTTTTTTTTTTAGCTCGTCAGTCTTTCGAATACATTTTTAATGTTTATTCAGAAAAGGAGCCACCTTTGCAGAATGCAAAGCTGAATCATTAAATATTCAAAACAGGTTGCCGTCGCCGGCACGCCCGAGAGCTGATCATAATAATTTTCGTGAGCTGTTTCACTTATAACCGGCTTCGTACGTAAGGCGAAAACAATTCATTCGTATGAATTCGCTCTTCAGAACTCGCTAATTTCATGATGTTATAAATATATATATATATATATATATATATATATATATATATATATATATATATATATATATATATATATATATATATATATATATATATATATATATTATAATATATATATATATATACATATATATATATATATATATATATATATATATATATATATATAGATATATATATATATGCCGGGTGTCCAGGGATGGTGGCTCCCCCCATATTTTTCTGTTTTAGAGATTACCAGGACACCTGGTACATCATCAGTTTTTCCTCTCCATATGACATTTAGAATACAACCATGTATCATTTCTACTGTGAACGTTTTTAAATTTTTTTTCAAAATAAATGTTCATTCTAGAGGACTATGGTACGTTCAAATAACTAATTTCTATCCCAAAATGTTTGTAAAAATGTAACTTTACTCTTTTCGATCAAAATATTTCATCTATGTGACGTTTGTTAAAAAAATGTTTATTACTATTTTTTTTTCAAATGGCAATATTGTGGCTCGTCAAATTAGAAAAGAAGAGCATTTTATTAAGATTGATTTGATACCGCACTCTATTAGGTTGTAAGAACTGAAATTAGTTTTTTGAACGTATCCATAGCCCTCTGGAATAAAAATTTATTTCGGAAAACAAAAAAAAAAGTATGGTTACTAACAGTAACAAATGGTACATGGTTGTATTATAAATGTCATATAGAAACAAATAAACTGAAAATATACCAGGTGTTATTATTATTATTATTATTGTGTTATTAATATTATTTAAAAAGCGAAAGTTGTTGTCACTTCCGGTGAATCCGAAATTTGCATGAAGTTGAGTTACTTGTAAAAAAATGCAGTTTCCTGCATTAAACGGATCCTCGAAATTTCATTTCATTATCTCTGAAAACAAAAAAGTTATAGGGGCGAGCCACCTTCCGTGGCACCCGGTATATATATATATATATATATATATATATATATATATATATATATATATATATATATATATATATTTTTAATATATATATATATATATATATATATATATATATATATATATATATATATATATATATATATATATATATATATATATATATATATATATATATATATATAATGTTAGTACGAAAGTTCAGCGACATTTTTTTTCCATTCAAATATTTGTTCTAATAATGAACAGGAGGAACATTCGAGAGTAGTAAATGCAAGAATGGCAGTCAGCTGTTCCTCGCAGTTACCGAGCTGGTTAGAAATCTACTAAGTTATGCTGGCTAATATTCGGGAGGTCGGTGGTTCAAAACATGGAGTCCACTGGTCTGTCATGATTTTTTCTCTGACGTTTCCTCGTGGCATAAAGTCCCTGCTCGCAAACTTACAAGACGAATGCCAGTGCCATCCTCTCAATCCTACCCAAACTTCCTCTCTTCCATAAATACCCTGTCTCACCCATCCTCAGTACACGTGTACATACAAGTTCATCCCTCAATCTGGGTGAAGGAGTTCATCTCCAAAACGCAATGTCCGCCTCCTTTATACAAACTTGAGAGAGCGATGAAACACGCGCAATTTGTAATTGTTTTTCCGAGAAGACAGTATGAGCAAATATGTATCAAAGTGTACTTCGAGCTATCACATATTACGACCTCTTACGACGGCATTCTTCAAGAGCAACATACGCTTACATGTGCTTTCAAATATATCTTTGCTCCATCATTCAATGTTATCTTGTTGGTATCAGCGTTTCCGTTGTGGCGGTACGTGTTATGAAGGCGAACGATGAAGAACTGGGAATACTTATAAAGGAAAAACCTATTACGTCGTCACGAGAAATAGCAATCAAACTCGAATGTAGCCATCCTACGACTCTCTAACATTAACAAGAGTTCTTCCGTCTTGGATTACACGATCTCAGCGAGCAGATTGAAGCAGAACAAAACCATCAAAATATGGTTAATTTAAGTCAAAATTTTGGCATTTCGAAACTATGGAGGAGGGTGTGGTGAGGATGTGCATGGGAGTTAGGTGGATCTGAAAAACCGTTTTTTGAGGGATTTTGGCACTGTCAAACCCGCTCCAAATTGAAGTAAAGGATTCAAAATTTGTATGTGGAATAAGTAGATGTTAGACAAATGCCTTCTGGTGGTATAAACTGTTTTTTTCAACCGTCGACATGTTTATGTAGAGACTTATTATTTGTTTGGTGTTTATTTGTGCTTTCACGCATCTCGACAGCTTTTTTAGATTGTGTTAGAGGGTTGAAACTTTGTACGTGGATTGAGTTATCATGAAAAAAGTATCTTTTAGGGGTTTCAACTCTTTTCCTTAACCTCCGCCATTTTAATCTAGATATTTCATCTCCATAAACACCCAAAGGACAATCGGTTGAAAATTTGTAAGTGAAAAAGAACGAATGTAAGGAGGATACCACCTAAGTTGTGAAACTCTGCTGCTCAAGCTCATTTTATAGTAGGCGAGGGATATATAGAATCCAATCGAGCTGTATATTCTTAATTCAGCTCATCTTTACTATATCAGACTTTTTTCACTTTATTTTCATTATAAAACCTTTGTCGAGTTCTAATAGGACATCGCGCCTAATTACATTGATACGAACAAACAAAACATCTACTCGAATCTGGAAATCGGAGGGGCCATGACAAACAACAATTGTTTTCGATTTCGTGATCTGGGCTTCACTCACGGCACCCCGCAGCACGCCTAATTGATTTCATTCCATTAAAAATAAATCCGATCGTTTATTTTCGCTAGCATGCCATGCCGAGGACTGATCGCGATACCCCGGCTGGATTTTAACCGCTAATTAATAGGGAGCAGACTGGAATGGTAGGTGATGGCCCTATTTTCGAGATTGTTGTTGTTTTGATGAGAGCTGCCCGTTCCTGATGCCTCGGTACCGGTTACAGTGAAAATACCCGCTTCCACGGAAAACTAATTACGATGCTCTAGAAGGTAGGCAGAGTCGAAATTGCCGGGACAATAAGAAAACAATGAGAATAAACTGAGAAAAACAATTACGGCAATATCGATTGCAGAATTTCCTTCCGGGTTTACATGCAATGACAGCGTTGACACGTTTCTTGCTTTTCTTGATTTTAAAGCAATTTCGGTGGTGTTGAGAGAGTAATTAGTTACGTCGTGTTACTATTTAAAATGGAAGAAGAAAAAAACGTTTGAGTTATTAACCTTTACACCAAGGTTATTTTATTTTCATTTTATGTTAACTTTCAAATACAAATGCTCAACCCTTTACGTAAATTTTGAGGGGTTGTGTGGAGAAGAGAAAAACCTTCAAACCTAGGACGAAATATCAACTTAATCCACGTGCCATATTTCAACCCTCTTACTCAATCTGCAGAAGCTCTGGAGGTATGCAAAACCTTAAAAAATACGATAAAACAATGAATTTCTACATAAAAATGGCGCCGGCGAGAAGAGTTCATACGTCCTGAAGGCACTTCGCTAACAACTCAATCCACGTGAAAACGTCTAACTTAATTTGGAGGGGGCTCAGGGGTACAAACCTTCTTAACAATTCTGTTTTTTGAGCCCCATTTCAAATAAATATATAAATTTATGCCCTCACAACAACCCAAAGTTTGCAGATCTCAAAACTTTGACTAAATTTACACAAATTTTTTAGCTTTGTTCTGCCTTGATAAATAATATATATATATATATATATATATATATATATATATATATATTATATATATATATAAATATAGTATATATATATATATATATATATATATAAATATATATATATATATATATTTATTTATATCTTATATATAAAATTCTCGTGTCACAAAGTTAGTTACCGTACTCCTCCGAAACGGCTTTACCGATTTCCACCAAATTTTATATGCATATTCAGTAGGTCTGAGAATCGGCTACTAGCTATTTTTCATACCCCTAAGTGATAAGAAGGGGTTGTTCACCCTTAAAATTGTTTGAAAAATTTTCGGACAAAATTTTTTGTTCTATTTTTTTTCATGATACAACATTCAAAAATACATACAACTCTAAATTTTCACCCCTCTACGATCAACCCTTATTCTTTATTTGTTAAACACCTCCGAAATGGCTCGACCGAAATGATGAAATTTTGTGTGCATATCGGTTAGGTCTGAAAATCCGACAAAATCTATTTTCATCCGCCTAAATGTTACGGGAGTTCCACCCCTCAATTTTTTATTTTTATTTTTCAGACAAAATTTTTTGTTCTATTTGTTCATGATACATCATTCAAAAATACATACAACCCCAAATTTTCACCCCTTTACGATCAACCCCTATTTTTTATTTGTTAATTATAAACTTCAATTTTTTTTGGCAAGATTGTCATTTTATTTTGTCATGACTTAGAATAAAAAAATTCATATTACTCTCAATTGTTTACCGTTTTACGATCAACCTCTATTTTTGCATCGCGATTTTCATTTTTTTCAAAATTTTATCCACAGATCCGCAATAGGGCTGCAAGATGGCAATCGAAAATAACAATAGTCGGTTTGAGAATAAGTCGTAATATATTTTTCATACTCCTAATGATTAACATTTTTATGAATTTTCTGAACAAAATTTTTTATTTTAATTTTTTTATGATGTTGCTTTAAAAAATACATAAAACTCTAAATTTTTACCTTTCTATCAACAACCCATACTTTTCAATAGCCATTTTAATAATTTAAACAACGTTTACCGGATCAGATAGATTGATAGATAGTTAGATAGATAGATATATAGATAGATAGATAGATAGAAAGATAGATAGATAACTAGATAGATAGATAGATAGGTAGATATACATCGGCAGATAGATGAATATATAGAAAGATAGATAGATAAAAATAATTCATATGTCAGAACGTTTGGCCGGTCGGATATGCAGATAGATAGATAGATTAGATAGATAGATAGAATGATAGATAGATAATTAGATAGATATATAGATAGATAACTATCTAGATAGATAGATATATAGTTAGATAGGTAGATATACATCGGCAGATAGATGAATAGATAAAAATAATTTATATGGCAGAACAACGTTTGTTTGATAAAAAGGAGCCAAAATGAGCTCCCTCTCTTGCTGATCGATAATTTAAAGATTATTCCACGATAAACATCCATTCATATCATCAAACATGGAAAACTTCAAAAAAATTAACATCTCATGCTGATCAATTAAATTCATTTAATTAGTAGTTGCTAATTTACACCAGCTAATAAGAAACATAAATAACTTCAAATAAAAATTGAGCACTTTAACAGGAGTTATTCGAAACTCAAATAAAAATCTCCCTTTGTCTTAATAAACTCTTAACAGATTACTTCCTTACATATTCATCACTGGATTCTGTAGTTTCTATTAGTTTTTCTTCGTTAGAGCTTCGCAAAACCTATAAAATTTCCGAGCAAGACAAGGCTAAATTGATACAAGTATGTAGTTGGGATCAGATCAAATCCACGGACATTCTCTTTCTTTATTCATTTAATCTAAAAACTTTTCAGTAGGCCACCTATTCTTCCATAAAAGGCGTTGCTTGTTGGAACCTGTAGACGTTTCGTATAGTCAACTCTAGTTTACTAGTAACTTTTAGAGAAAAACTAGTAGGTATTCAGAATCCGGGACAGTAAAATGTAATTACAAGATGCAAAATTCCGGGAGAATCCCGGATTTTCCAGCCATCTGGTGAGCCTAGTTATAGTTGAAACAGCCTTCTCTTCGGATGTTCGCAAATGTTTACATTGCATTATTTGCGTAATATTTCCAATTGTTTGTAATTCCCAATTCGTGGAATTCGATGTTTACTACGAATGCAGTACTGATCCACTGACGTTATATAAAGGAAAGTCGGGAATCTATGGCTCACAAAATACACATGAATTTCGAGAATGTCGACATTTCTTTCTTAATAATGAAGCAGTATAATTTCTCCATTAACTCTAGTTTCAAACCTCAGCGCTAACTTTAAATTGGAATTTCTGGAACACATCCGGTTGCCTTATGGCTTTTCCGAATTTTCTTTTATTAAAGAAGCTTGTTCAGTTCCGACAAAGTTGAACTCTCTCATTTGCGTATCTTCGTTCGATAAACAGGCAAAGGCAGTTAGCGTATAATAAAAACAAAGGAGGTAAAATCATATTATGCATAATGTACCCCCTCGCGCTTCGAGCGAAAGTTCACTGAAGATAAATGCGAATCTTCGCTAATTTAATTGTTTTTTGTCTAGATGAATTCTCTGGTATGGGTTATTTGATAGTTTGTAACGTATTCTGTATTCTTAGTAAAGTTTAACCTTTAAAATGAAACGCACTTGACTTAGTTCCACTATGTATTAATATTCAGATACTGTATTTAGCAGTAAAGGATAGTCGACATGTTTCGAGTTATGAACTCATCATCAAGACTGACTACAGGAGAGTATTACATCTTATTTTATGAAACAGACAGAAGCAAAGGTGATACCTGAAAATAAATTTGTTCGTTTACAAGGGGTAACTTATTTCGAGAATTTCAAGGAGGTCAAGGCGCTTTCCTTTGTTACCTGAATGCAACAATTGGGTGTTGTTGAAATCCAGGAAATGATTAAATTTTATGCAATGTACGGAGAGGCCAGTGGTATTTTTATTTTGTAAAATTGACTTTTTATGTTTTTCAACACGAATGTTTATATTCCTTCCTGTTTGTCCAATATAGAAAGCAGGACAATCGTCGCAAAATATTTTGTAAACACCACTGTTTTCTCCGACGTTAGATTTTTCTTTATTATTGACTAAGAATGACTTCAAGTTTCTTTTATTTGTACAAATTGTTTTAACGTTATATTTCGATATTTTGTTACAAATTTTGCTGCTCAAATTCGGCACATAATTTATTGGGAAGTATTTTTTTCTTCATTAATAGTTTGCGTGGGGTATATTGAATGCAACAGATTCTTTATTCGTTTTTTCCCAATGAGCTTATCCATAAGACTTCCATAGTAAGCGTTATAGTTGGCTAATAATTTAATTGTATTAACTTCTGTTAACACTGAGTTTTATTTTATTTATGTGTTGGTTACTGTCGCTGTGAATTGAAATATCTGTGAAAGTTGGTTTTCTATAAATGTTGAAAGTAAGAGAATTCAAATTCCTAGCAATCTGAACGTCTAAGAAGTTCAAGTGATGTGCGAGAATTCAATCTCAGTTATTGTATTCTTGTTGCATGGGAATCGTTCATTAACCAAGATACTGTGATAGAAAGGATGTTTATGCATTCTTTTGAGTGAATTATATTTAAGAACTCCATGACTGGTGTCGATTGTAACATGATACAATTGACACTTGAGTTTCCTTCTGAATACTGTTTTTGCTGTTTTTTCTTTTTGATATTTAACAGGGTTGATCACTCCTGAAAATCTGAAACCATTACCTGAAGCAGATATTGCCAAACCAAAAAAAGGAGGAAGAAAGAGAAGAATTACCGCAATTTTCACTGATACATCAGAAAAAAATTTTCTAGAAGAGGAGCAGCTAAAGACAAAATCCAAAACAATATTTCCATTGAAATATTCTTCAAACGAAGAAACTAACCCAAAGACAACACAAAAAAACAAAAAATCAAATAGTTATCCAGCTAATTATCAGGACGAAACGTTCTGTTTAGAATATTGATGCCCATAATAATAATAATAATAATAAATTTATTTTTCGACAATTACAAATAATACAAATGCAAATCAAAGTAGTGTAAGTAAATACGAATTCGTCATACAAATTCAACAAAAAAGCCTACTCAATAATTAAAATCAAAACATAATTAGCAATGCCTATACCCCACAGCAATCATTAAATTCTTTAATGCTGTAGGGTTCACAATCTAAGAAGAACTTGTATATATTCTTCTTGAAACTATTAATATCACTCAAGTTCCGAAAATGCTTCGGTAGCCCATTAAAGATCCTCATAGCCGAACACAATGGACCCCACTCCCAGCGAGTAGTTCTATGGCGCGGTAGTATGAAGTATTTAGTTCTTCTAGTATTGTTTGTATTCCTATATGATTCAAAATATGTATAATGCCTATGTAGAAACAACATAAGTTGATACAAATATAATCCAAAAACAGTCAGAATATTATTTTTTTAAATAAACCCCTACATGAATACCTATAGGGCAGCCCAAACATTGATCTCAAAGCCCATTTTTGAGTGATAAATATTTCAGCGGTATATGAGGAGCTTCCCCAGAAAATCAACCCATATGATACTAGCCTTTGAAAGTTCGCAAAGTACACAGTTTTCAGAACGTTTACTTCAACTTGATCTTTAATAGCTCTCAAGGTATAAATCACCAAGTTTAACTTTTTCTTTAAGTAATCGATATGTTGCCGCCACTTCAAATTAGTATCCAGGTATATACCCAAAAATTTATATCATTTATATTTAGGACATTCTCATTGCAATTGAAGGAGCTTGGTATTACTACTTTTTTTTGCTCACTTCCAAACAATATGCATTCTGTTTTGGCCATGTTTAGAACTAATTGACTCTCGTCGCACTACCCACTCACCTCTCCCAGTACTCTCTGCGCACCTGTAATACAATCAGTAATTGATTGTGATGATATGAGAAAGTTGGTGTCATCCGCATATACAATTGGTCTACAAGAAATGTTAAAGTCTCTTGCGCATAATGTATTGATATACACTATGAAAAGAATTGGACCCATAACACTTCCTTGTGGTACGCCCTTCATTAGTGCTTGTTTTCTGGATAACTATTCCTTACCATTTACTTTTAGGCACACCATTTGTTTTCTATTTTCAAGATAGTTCGCTATCAGACGAAGTTGATTGTCTCTAATGCCTACATTTTCTAGATTCCTCAGAAGTATCTCATGTACAACCAAGTCGAAAGCCTTCGACAAGTCAAGAAATAGTGCCAGTGGAATCTCACCCTTCTCTAGATATTCAAGAATGGTGTTTGTTAGTTCAAAAATCTCAGTATCTGTACCTTTTCCTTTTATGAAGCCATGCTGCTCCTCTGCTATAACCTTATATTTTCTAAAAAAATGGAGCATCCGTTGTGCTAGAATCTTTTCAAAAATCTTCGAAAAACTTGTTAGTAAGCAAATAGGTCTGTAATTGCTTAGGTCAGATGTATCTCCTTCCTTAAAAATGGGTCGAACAAGCGCTGTTTTCAAATCTTCAGGAAAGATCCCTTTGCTAAAGGATTGATTTATTATGAGAGCCAATAGTGTTGCTATCAAGTGTATACATTTCTTTATTACTTTCATAGGAACTCCATCATGCCCTGAGGAGTTTGAATTTTTTAATGACTTTACAACTTTAATTACCTCCTGTGGTGTGACTTCAAAAACGAAAAATGAGTTTTTTAACGATTTCTCGCTCTCATCCGAGAGTTTTTGCTTGACATGTTTTGCCTGTCTAGGAATTTTCGACACAATATTTACGAAGTAGTTGTTAAACTGATCAGCCAATAACGCAGGGTCATCAGTGCCAAAGTCTTTTAATGTTTTATTAGACTTACCTGTTAAGTTCTTGATAATTGTCCACACTGCCTTAGATTTATTGTCTGTGTCAAGTATATATTGTCCTAATTTACTTTTCCTATCTGCATTTATTGCATCATCATATTGCTTTTTAACCGATATGTACTGGTTTTTAAAATTGTGATTTACCTTATACAAAGTAAGTAAAATATCGAGCTTGTTTTTGAGAGACCTTAAATATGGTGTCATTTTAAGATTTTTTGTTTTTTTGTGCTTATTTACATTAATTAATTGAAAGCAACTTTTAAAAATACCATTAAAAGTTTCGGAGAAACAATCCCATATATCATTAACATCACCATCAGGATCAAACACACCCTCCCAAGAAACCAAGGACAACCTAGACACAAACATGCCCATGGTGCAGTCATTAATAAGGCGGACTGTTACCTTCTCCACTATCTGATCGCTAGACAATTCAGTAGAAATAAATTTGACCGCCGAGTGGTCCGAGATATGATATTCAAGGATAGAGGTAGAACCTCGGAGGTTGGTGAAAAAATTATCCAGACATGTTTGGGAGACCGGGCGAGTAACTGTGGAATTTTGAATACTCACATTATACATCTCTAGTAGAGAGACTAAGTCCCGACACTCTCTGCTATCAGCCAATACATTTATGTTAAAATCTCCAGCTATTATGAATTTCTCATTATTATTCATACACCAATCGAGTATTGATCTAAGAGTTTCAAGAAAAACACATACATTACATTCGGGTGGAGTATTAGGTACATAAATACAAATTACTACAACTTTCATATTTTTCATCCTAATTTGAGCTGCACAGCACTCTACAACCTTCGGTACACTAAGGGATTCAATGTAACCATTATCTGAAAAAGAACATTTGTTGGATATATAAATTGCACAACCACCATATTGCTTGAGTACAGAGGAGTGGCTGCAATGTAAGAGTTGCAAACAATGGTCACATCTAATCTACACAAACAGAAGTCCATTTTACGTGTGCGACTAATTGGTGCATCATTCTTTCATCACAATTGAAAGTTTTGATGTTTGTTTTTCATGTTTTCAAATGGTAATGTTTTCTTTTCTCCAAACAGTAAATGTTAATTTTAACTATTCTATTCTTGTTCAAGATACACTATTCTAATTAAAGTCGATCATATTACAATTGACACCGATCATGTAACAATTGACACCTGGGAGGTGTAAGTTGTAACAATGATAGGCTATACAGAAAAAAGTTAATTTTTGGATTTTACTAGTATTTAACCAACTGAAACATGTAAAATCTTATAGTTCAAAAAACATAGATAAACATGAACAGACACTTATAGCTGTAGAAAAATGCACTTACTATATAAAAAGCAAATTGAGTTTTTGTTACAACTGACGCCAGTCTCATCTACTGCAGAATTTCAGTAGTTACAATGACCGAACGAGTCCAACAAACGTTCAACGACCATTGGAAGAATTGTAAATTAGGAATATGTGTAGTTAGTTCAAGTTAGCCGGTCTAAATGCACGGCTAGAAATAAGTTGTAACGAGCCGCCTCGTCTCTCGTTGTATGGGTTTTAATAAATCTAAATCTGAAGTTTCTCGTTATTCCTCGTTAACCCTACGGTCATAGGGTACCTATAACAGGAAATCACAATACTTCATAAAGTAAACGAGGAAAATTATTCAATAATATAAAATTATCAAATAATCCTTCAAGGGAGCTGCTCATATGTGTTCCGCGTCGCGAAATCTGCATTCGCAGTGCACCTAGGAATTATAGAAAATGTCGAGTCATCCTAACTAAAGATCTGCATATAGTAGTTTTGATTACATCTCTTCAGTGCAGCATGGTCGACTCGGAGTTGATTGACATATTTCTTATTGGTCCCCGAAACAAGTCGCGGCCGAAATAATATATGGTTAAGTTATTATCCATAATAACCCATAGTAGTCCAATCAATGACCATTTTCTCTTGTATTTATCCCATACAGCACCGATTTTCATAAAAAATTGGATTTAGGTTCTACTTACCATCTATTTCAAAGTCTACCCTGTGGCGGGGGTTGCTTTTTCCCTGGACGTGGATGCCACCCCTTCTTGAGGGTGAAAAATTTTTCTTGGAAAATGAGTAGGGTAATCGATACATTGACTAATTCTAAGCAACTTTTGTTTCATGAAGTTTTTTCTGAAAGTCAATACTTTATCACATATTCGCGGGTGAAATTGTCGGTTTTCAGGTAAAAAAAACCAAGTTTTCAGATTCTTTTTCGCGAATAACTGGAAAAATATGCATTCAATCGAAAAAAATGTTGTTAAAAGTTGAATGGTATATTTAATTGCCAAAATGGAAAGATTCTACGTACGATAACCAAAAACCAATGCATTTTTCGGGGAAAACTCATAAAAAAAGTTTTAAAGTCCTTTGAAAAACCTTCATTCTTATTTTTTATAAAAGTTTCTAGCATCAAAACTAAGCGATTTATGAAGAGAATAATGTTGATTCTTATTTTTTCGTTCGAAAAAAATAGTGTAAATATCACCCTTTCTTTCACCCCATTTGAAAAAAATCGTCACTTTACAATTCACTTCATTTATATTTTTATAATACTTTCTGAGTGTTTGACCAGTTTAAAGTACTTCTTTTTGAAAAAAAATTGAGTTTGAAGAGAGAAAATCATTTTCGTATTTACGCGAAAAATCGCCTTTTCTTCAAAATAACTCAAAAACTATTAATGATACGCAAAATATTGTGAAATAAGAAATCATATGTTTTTCTTATTTGAAAATTTTGGCCTTTAATTTTTTTTATAGGATGAAAATTGAGTAAGATATGGTCATTTAAAGCTTGCGTGTGTTCGCGCAAAGTACCCTTCTTGAGCCCTTTCAGCATAATCCTTTTTGAAAATAAGATCTGAAAAAAAATTCATTTAAATGAGCTTCTAGCTCTTAAAAAAAACCTACAAAATGCTTTTTTGAAGGACAAGATTGCTTAAAAACTAAGCGAGTTATTGGAAAAAAACCAAAAGCACATTTTTCTAGAAATTAGAATATGTATAGTACCTATATTCATGAATACACATAGTGGTAAATACCAATCAACTTTCACCGGCCAAAATTTTTGTATTGGGTCAGAATACATCATAAATACACGATTTTCTTTGTTTTTTGCTCATTTGAGGTTTTTCGATTGAATGCATATTTTTCCAGTTATTCGCGGAAAAGAATCTGAAAATGTGTTTTTTTCATAGAGATAATACAGATAGAGTAGGCATGCCTATAGGTGGGAGCGTCCTAAGGATAAAAAGAATCATGTAGGTATGCTATCCCCGTCAAATACTCCGTACAAACGAAACATTTTATTCACGTGCTGACATGAATTAGTCCGACACGCATGCGCCAGTACACAAGGACAGCATACGTATGTCATTCTCTCTCTCTTTCTAAAGGCCGGACGCTCTCGCTTACACACGCGCCTATAGTATGCCTACTCTATCTGTGTTATCTATATGGTTTTTTTTTGCCTGAAAACCGACAATTTCAGTCGCGAATAAGTCGAAAAGTATTGACTTTCAGAAAAAACTTCATGAAACAAAAATTGCTTAGAATTAGTCAATTCCTCGATTTCCGTACTTATTTTCAATGAAAAATTCTTCATTAACAAAACTAAATTTGAATTTACTACGTTTATTATCACAAAATATTCTTCAATCCTAAGAAGGAGTGGCATCCATCCCCCCAGAGAAGAAGCAACCTCCGGCACAGGGTAGATTTTGAAAATAGATGGTAATTAGAATCTAAATTCAAATGTTCATACAAATCGGTGCTATATGGGATAAACACACAATTTATATTTTTTTTTACCGTCATTGACTGTACTATAGCTCCCTTCGCCGAAGATATAACCAACAATTCACTGTTTAGACCAAAAATGCAGAATCCTGTCGAGAGAACAAATACTTCCTGACATAACAATTCTACTCTACGACAGTGGAGTATGGAATTCCAGAACAAATAATGAATAAATAATACTAAATACTTGAAGCGATGTTAGCAATATTCAACAAACAATTCATTGACATATTTCTCATTGTTCCTCAATATAAATTGCGGCAGAACTGCTATATGAATAACAACCCATAGCGCGTCCTGCCAAATATATTAGGAACCAACAATTCACTGTACAAATATATTAATTGAATTTCGATGTGTGATTCGAGAAATTGAATTCACATTGAATTCTTGGGGTGGAAAATTTCTACGGATGCTAGGAAATCTGTTCATTGAAATATTTTCTATATGTTAATTTCATAAATATATGTGTAAGGTAAATGCTGATTGGTAAATTTTCATCTATACGTATACATCATTTTTGATCAAACGAATCATTACCTCTGAAGCTTGCTAGGCAAAATCAACTTTTCAGTCGTATTTTAGCACTTAAAATACATACTATTTCAGAGTATCGAAGGAAAGCAGTCAGGTGCGAGAGGAGGTTTTCTATCCCTAGAACTAGACAACGATTTTCGGAAAATTTTTCATGTCTGATATATAAATATATATATTTTTTTCCGGTACATATTGGCGTCTCCAGCGGTCTGAGCTGAAATTTGTTATCTGGAATTGTTCTCGTTGCAGAACGAAAGTATCAAAATTTGCAACCGCCGCCATATTCACGTAGTTATTTCTTGTTTTCTCGTTCAAATTAGGAACTGATTCAGCATGTGTGCTCTACCCTCTCTTATAACCTTTGTTATTTTCATAAATCACATCGACTGAGTAGAACACTAGAACATTCCTTTTTAATGAATTTAATAATATTTTAAATATTATTATAACAGGTAATTTAAATATATTTATATCATTTAAATTAATTAAATATACAATAATTTTGGAAATTGATTTTTTCAATAATAACAGTTTCTTTCTAATAATTTAAAATTTTTCTTCAACTTGATTATTTTGAAAACTTCAATGACATTCGTTTAGTTTTTTAATAAATTTGAAATAAAAACATATTTCTGGACTTAAATAATTTAGTTAATCTCAACTACATAATATTCTGATCATGCTGTACTAAAAATCTCAATATTCTATCCATTAATTAAGTTATTATTTATTCTTGCAAAACTTGACATTTCTATCTATATAATTTTCTATTTGAAACAATTAATTCAATTCTTCTAATACCTTTATATATGATTGTCTATGTTCAATGTATTGAAATTAAATAACTGTCTGATATACAAATTTAGTCGTTTCTACGATATATATGATTTCCAGAATTATATGAATTCTACATAAATTAAGTCTGTTATCTTGAAATCTATTCTAATTAATCTTATAAAAGTTCTATTACTTATATCTTCATACATATTTGATATTTAATGAATTTCTATTGAAATACTTGATATCTCATTCCAACGATTACTGACATTTTATGTTTTTGACATTCTATAAGAATTTCTCATATATTATTGATTTTAAAAATTGATCTTGAATATTTATAATTAATACATTTACATTAATCTTCTTTGTAAATCAGTTTTACATATTCAAATTTACATTACTTGAAATTTCAATAACATCTTTACATTATTTAACAATTTTCATACTCATTTCTTTTTGTATGTTCAAATCTTATATCATTGATTAGATATACATGTATATTTATAATCATCTATCATTTTTTAATCACTGCTTAAGTTTATTGAAGTTTTTCTTTTCCTTGATCAATTCTCTTTCATATTATACCATATACTTCTATGTTAATATTGCAAATAAAGAAACCATATCAATATATATATATATATATATATATATATATATATATATATATATATATATATATATATATATATATATATATATATATATATACTTAATAGATCTGAAATTTGGTACCTGGGATTGTGTTCGTTGCAGAACAAAAGTATCAATTTGTGTAAATTTCTGTAACCGCCGCCATGTTTATGTAGATATATTAAAACAATGGTTAAAAATAACAATTTACACATTTATTATAAGAAATAACGCATGACGCACGTTTCGGTGGAACTTCACCTTCTTCAGATGCTAATAGCAAACTAACTATGATTCTCTGTTATATCGAAAACAAGAAATGACAAATTATGTAGAAGGGGTAAATACACAGATGGTTACAAATAATTATTAGAAAAGGAAAAACCAATTCTGAACTGCTAGTCAGGTAGTTCGGTAATTTTGAAAAGATTAAGAAGGGGGCTTGAAGTATGATCGATTTGGCTATTCAATAGGAGACCGGAATGCTTGTATTTATTTATCTGTAATGATTCTAAAAAATTAAGTTTAATTCCCTTACTTTCAGTATTTAATATTTTAAAATCGAAATTGAATGTGTGATTTTCTTGGATTAAATGGTTTGCATAATGTGAATCCGACTTCTGATTAACAAAGCTACGTTTGTGTTCCGAAATTCTAGTTTGAAAACTTCTGAAAGTTCTACCAATGTAAAACTTATCACAATCGCCACAATCAATTTTATAAACTCCTGATTTATTATCTTTATGAACTTTCGATTTATTATTTTTTATATGATTTCCTAAATTATTACCGGTACGATAAGCAATGTTAATGTTGCTTATCGTACCGGTAATAATTTAGGAAATCATATAAAAACTAATAAATCGAAAGTTCATAAAGATAATAAATCGGGAGTTTATAAAATTAATTGTGGCGATTGTGATAAGTTTTACATTGGTAGAACTTTCAGAAGTTTTCAAACTAGAATTTCGGAACACAAACGTAGCTTTGTTAATCAGAAGTCGGATTCACATTATGCAAACCATTTAATCCAAGAAAATCACACATTCAATTTCGATTTTAAAATATTAAATACTGAAAGTAAGGGAATTAAACTTAATTTTTTAGAATCATTACAGATAAATAAATACAAGCATTCCGGTCTCCTATTGAATAGCCAAATCGATCATACTTCAAGCCCCCTTCTTAATCTTTTCAAAATTACCGAACTACCTGACTAGCAGTTCAGAATTGGTTTTTCCTTTTCTAATAATTATTTGTAACCATCTGTGTATTTACCCCTTCTACATAATTTGTCATTTCTTGTTTTCGATATAACAGAGAATCATAGTTAGTTTGCTATTAGCATCTGAAGAAGGTGAAGTTCCACCGAAACGTGCGTCATGCGTTATTTCTTATAATAAATGTGTAAATTGTTATTTTTAACCATTGTTTTAATATGTTTATTAATTTACACCAAGTATCGGCCCAATCAATCCAAAAAATTATGTAGATATTTCTAATTTTCATATAAATATATACCCTGTTCATATTTACATCTCCAGATGTTCGGATCACCTCAAATGAGCTGTAATTTGGTATCTGAAGTGTTTTTCGAGGCAGAACGAAACTATTAAAATTTGGTAAAATTTTTCTATCGCCGCCATTATAACGTAGATATTTCATGATTTTTCGTGGCTTTCGAAAATTTGCCAAACTCCACAGCTTCTGCAGATTCTACTGTAAATTTGATAGTTTTTGTTATGATGAGTTAGAATACATCTTAATGGAATTAGCTGTCTCTAGAGTCCTTTTCAAATCGTTAATTAGCGTAGCTTTCGAGTTCTAAAAAACTGTCTAGCATCACTGAAGAATTCGAAACATCGGTTTTTCATTGTTTTATACGCAAAATTGAACAAGGCTAATTTATGTGAGACATTACTCCTCTCGAAACATTGATGAACATCTTGTCTAATGAATGTCTTCTGCAGATATTAAAGCATACACTTTGTCGAATACCATGTTCTGTCGCTCGGGCGAATGTCTGTTCCATTTAATTCTTTGACCTGTCACTTGCAGACTAAATTTTGGTACGTGCAAAAGTTTTCAATTTTATATAAGTAACTGATGACGCTGGTAACTAATAAAAATTGATGATCATAATAAAACAATGATATCAAAAATTTTCTCAATTTAATGTTTTAATGCAAGACACGTTTCAAATTACTAATCAATCTTCAGATGTATATATATATATATATATATATATATATATATATATATATATATATATACATCTGAAGATCAATTAGTAGTTTGAAACGTATATATATATATATATATATATATATATATATATATATATATATATACATATATATATATATATATATATATATATATATATACAGGGTGTCCTAGAAATCAACGTCAAGCCGAAAACTGGCAAGAGGCTAGGTCGTGACAGTTACTAGAAAAATATTTAAAAAAATCTTGGTCATGTACTTTTCAAATTTTATGGATTCAAGAATAAATCTCAAAAAGTGACACCTTGTGATGATCTTTCAAGTCCTGTAACTACAAATGTTAACTTTTCGTCAGTTTTTTTTCTGTGACGTTACCATGAATAACCCTTCTGCAAATTACAGTTAAAAGTTGAAACATAACTACCTCAGTTTTAAATAAAATGTTAGATTTTTGCCCAACATTGAATTCAAATTCATTACATCACCCAACATCAACCGCGTGTAGTGTAAAAAAAATGTACTACACTATTTTGGCAAGTAACTTTAAAAGATGGCGCGTTTAGTCTGCATTCCGAAATGGTATTTCGGAATGCAGACTTTCTCATGAAATTTTGTGAGCATATTGAGTAGGTCTGAGAATCGGCCAACATCTATTTTTCATCCTCCTAAATGTTAAGGGTAACATTTAAATTTTTTTTTTATTTTTTAGACAAAATTTTTTTATGATAAAATAAAAATTTAAAATACAAAAATACATACAATCCTGAATTTTCACCCTTCTACGATCAACCCTTATTTTTTATTTGTTAAACTCCTTCGAAATGACTCGACCGATTCTCATGAAATTTTGTGTGCTTATCGGTTAGGTCTGAGAATCCGACAAAATCTATTTTTCATCCCCCTAAATGTTAAGGGTAGTACACCCCTTAATTTTTTTCTTTATTTTTCTGACAACATTTTCTGTTCTATTTTTTTATGATATAGCATTCAAAAATATATACAACCCTAAATTTTCACCCCTCTACGATCAACCCCTATTTAGATAGATAAAAATAATTTATATGGCAGAACAACGTTAGATAGATAGATAGATATGTAGATAGATAGATAAATAGATATATAGATAGATAGATAGATAGAGATACATTAGCAGATATATGAATATATAGAAAGACAGATAGATAAAAATAATTTTTATGGCAGAACAACGTTTGCCGGGTTAGATAGATATGTAGATAGATAGATAGAAAGACAGATAACTATCTAGGTAGATTAGATAGATAGTTAGATAGGTAGATATACATCGGCAGATAGATGAATAGATAGAAAGATAGATAGATGAAAATAATTTATATGGCAGAACAACGTTTGCCGGGTCAGCTAGTATATATATATATATATATATATATATATATATATATATATATTTATATATATATCTATATATATATTATATATATATATATATATATATATATATATATATATATATATATATATATATATATTATATATATATATATATATATTATATATATAAATATATATATATATATATATACATATATATATATATATATATATATATATATATATATATATATATATATATATATATTATATATTATTGATAGTTTTTATATTCTTGGTTTTGGGCCAATGAAAACTTCCTCATGTAAGTTTTAAGTCATATAATAACAAATATGGAATACGTTTCGCCTAGAATTTCAGCCTTTTTCAAATCTGTCATTCGTAATACCTAACAAAGAGACTTTTTTTTTTTTTTTAAAAAAGTGTAAAAAAATGGTATAATATTATCACCTTAGAGCATAAATATATCTACGTCGCATCTATTATAAGAGTTTGCACTATTACACAATAATAACTCATTTTCACAAAAACATTCAACTGCATCCCACTACGCTTGTATCAGAGAGCAATACATCGTATCTAGCTTGTTGACATCATTCTTGTCATTGATTGCATATTTTTTTTTGGATTTCAATCATTTCGTAAAATTCTCTCTTTTTAAGAATTGTTTCTGTTCTCAGGATTTTGGTATTCTCATAATTAAATTTATGACGTTTTGTAACTTCATGATTTGTTAGAGCTGTTGCTCTCCTTTATATCCTTTATGACACGTTTTAATATTATATTTTCCCAAGAGTTTCGAAAGTGGTTTCGATAGACAATTGATGAACGACAAAGAAATATATTTTATATCCTGTGGTCTTTGTTTAGGTAAAGTCTGTAATATAATAATATAATAATGTAAAATATAATGTATATATATATATATATATATATATATATATATATGTATATATATATATATATATATGTATATATATATATATATATATATATATATATATATATATATATATATATATATATATATATATATATATATATATATATATATATATATATATATTTATAAGATTTTTTGAAACGTTGTGAATTCTGTTGATTATTGGAGTACGTCCCTGTGTGATATTTCCATAATCATACATCTACAATCTGAAACTGCACTCTGAAGTGCTCTACTCGACAATCATAATGATTCGGAAACGATAATGCGTTTAACTTCGAAAGTGAGTGGCAATATCGATCTAGATGTAGTCGTTGAGGGCGGTTTCGTGGTGCATGTACTTATCAAACTAATTTTAGCAACCTCAAACTTCGATGATGTTATTCATGAAGACCGGGCATGATCACTGTTTGGATGGAGCATAATTAAAAGGCGCAAATTTTTTTGTAATGAAAATTGCCCTTATAATATTTCAGAGGAACTAAAATATAAGACAATATAAATATATATATATATATATATATATATATATATATATATATATATATATATTTATATATCTATATATATATATATATATATATATATATATATATATATATATATATATATATATATTTATATATCTATATACTGTATTCATCAATTTTTTCCTGGAGAAAACTGAAAGCATTACAAACCTATAGAAATATCGTGACCTTAAAAGAGCACACAGAATGGAACGAATAGGTACAAATACGCACAAACCCCAGGAACAGCACGAGTCAAACATTAAGTTAGTGTACAACGAATTTTTAGATAATAAAAAGTTCAATAGGATTTTCGATAGCAATGTTACACATTCGAAAAAATTCCATCAACAATTCGGATATTCTTAGATTTCAATTAAAATTAATGAAAAATATCAACGGTCACATTATTTTCATCTTCTTCATTTTGGTGCAGTATAAATTTTCAATAACAAATTTTTGAAAACTGAAAAAACATTATATATATATATATATATATATATATATATATATATATATCGATGGCCCAATTCCAATATCCCGTATCTGGAAAAACGTAGTTTTATAGGAAATGGAAAAAAACTGTCTAATTCTGAAATTTTAAGGCCATTTTTCAATGTTTTATTGTTTAAATTAATGTTTTAAATTTTGTTTGAACTTATCTAATGTAGAGTAATCAATATTTTTGAGCTTTTTTTGTTAATATTTACCGCAGATACGGGATATTGATGCAATTAAGTTTCTTAAAAAATGCAGATACGGGGATTTTTAATATTGGAACAACTTTTGAACGATCTAAATAAAATAGCTTTTGGATTGAGTAAAGGCTTTAATGAAAAAAAAATATTTGAATATTGAATACAACGTAATAAACATTCTTTAAAAAACAAAAATAAACATTCTTAACAATATTCTTATAGTCGTAGGTATTTAAAAAAAATATATATACCTTTAGGCTTAAGGTTTGATAATACATAGCTATTAATTATTCAGTCGGAATATTATTCATAAAAGGCATGACAATCGTCAGGAATGAATGATTTTAAATCTTTCAAATGATTAAATTTATCTATTTTAATTTTAAGTCTGTTTCAAATGAAGCCTTGAATATTGAGTCACTTTCAAATCCCTTTGGATTGATTCGCCACAGGTAGTGGGTTGATACTCATGGCTAAAGTTGATCTTAAAATGAATTTTTTTTTCAACTGGACAAATATTTTTAGCGCCCTTAAATCCGTTACAGTTGGGTCATTCACCCTTGGTACCAGGGCGAATACTTTTGTAAACGATTTTCCCTCACTGCATAGTTTTCTAAAAATTGTATGGGTTCAACAAAAAGGCTCTATATGGTTGTGGTTTTGCTCTCGCTTCTTCTCTGTTACTCGAATGTAATCATGAGGTAAAGTAAATTTTTCTGTTCTTAAGTTTTACTTCTATGAGTTGATGGACACTATCAACACTCCATTTGCGTGTGTCCTTTCACCAAATACTTTTGCTCAATTGTCTGTCCTCTTTTTATTGCAAGGTTTACCAGAGCATTAGGACAAAACTGCATTTCTATTTTTGGTAACAGCATCCATCTGACCATAATATAACTGGCAAATTAGTATTTCTCTTCTTCTAATTGTTTTCATTTCTCAAATAATACCAGTATGTTCCACCTCTTCTGGAAGGCTCGATTCCTTTTGGATGATCTTTTTGTTGTGGGTGTACTCCATATTTCCGGGTGATATAAGCCCTTTTCTCCCCCACAGTCCATGTTTCCCCAAAATGCTTCAAAACATGAGTCCTTTCTTTCGTCTTCTGTGAATGTATTACAGAAATGTTTAGAAGATTTTTGGACATACACTTGATCTGCAAGGATTCGCCCATTTTTCTTTCTGGCCTGTTAATTCCGTAAGTAATTTCTTTCTTTTTGTTTCTTTGAATAACCTTCATACCTCATTCCCCTCATTCTTTTGTTACTTTGTTTTATTGACCAACCAGTCGGCTTTATCTGCGTTTTTTCTTCCGTTTACCGTGTTTTTGGTAACTTCTCCATCTTCTTCAGGTTCACTGTTAGTACTCAGTTCCTTATTATCAGGGGTGAAGAATCCGGATTATCAGGAGAATCGCCATCTTCCAAATATTCATTGTCGCTGTCATTAAATCAAGATTCAAAACTTCTTTATCCGCTTGTCTTTCTTTTTGAAAGTGACTGGTAATTCTATTTTTTTCATTTTCTTCCATTTTCTGTGTCACTAAGAACCTCCCTTATCAGTTTCTGCAACTTTTTGCATATTGTTAGTTTGGTAGTATTCCACTTCGGTTTTTATTGTGTGTATCCCCATTATTTGTAGGAACTGTTTTAATTGGGATTCTAATACTGGAATGTTTTGACTTTCAAAATCAGAGTTGCTGTGTAATTCATTAGTTTTCTGATAAAGTGCCATCAGTATTTTACTGGTGTGTAAGTGGTGGTTGTTGTTTCTTCTGGTGACTTTTTAAGGCTATCAGCAGGATCTTCTTTGCTCGTGAAGAATTCATCTAAAAAAAAATGAGCCAGATTAGTTGTTAGCTGGAACTTTCTCTAATAAAATTTTTTCTTATGAAAACCAAGAAGAGACATATTGAAACGCAACCGTCTGAAGCTAGAACAATTTTTGTTTATCAAATTATTCTCTTAGGAGATATGAAGAAGTATAAATGTTTAAATACCGATACAACCCCGACTCAGTCTCCATCTTATTTTTTTTAAGAACCACTTTATTCTCTACCCAGGATAAACCATTGCTATCAAATTGCTTTAACCATGATCTAGAAACGTTCCGAGTTTACCGCCAAAAATGCCAACTATGCTAACATCCCGTATTGTAAAGAAAAGTTTTCAAGTGGCATTATAACTACACTAAAGTATTTTTAAGAAAAATATCAGTTAAGGCATATTACTTATCATGTAACTACAATATAAACCACAATTTACTTACCTTTTATAGATTTTTGCACAATAAACAATCACGTGTTTACCAGCATGATGTAAACGCCTACAAAAACAACACTGAACTAGCAGATACGGGGTATTTTTTCGAGCTTCCTAGAGTGGATCAGATACGGCGTATTATAAACGGTCGATTTAAAAATATTTCCCAAGGACTTACAGATACCGGATATTGTAATAATGTGTGAAATATCCTTAGCTTCACATTGCTCAGTAAATCTAAAAATCGTAAAATTGACAGATACGGGGTATTAGAATTAGGCCATCGATATATACATACATACATACATACATATAATACGTCTGTATATTTTGTTCCTGTACATATTGGCATCTCCAGCGGCTTTCATCAGACCTAATGAGCTGAAATTTGAAATCTGTGGTTGTTTGAGAGGAAGAATAAATCTATCGAAAGTTATGATATTTATTCAAACTTTGTGGAAATATCCCAGTTTCAGCCTTCTAGGGCTCTTTGGAGGGTCTATGGAGCTCGAAACAAACCTCATTTTTGGAGGATTTTTGCACCCATATTTACCCTCAAATTGGGTTGGTGTAAGTACTTTTTGGAGGTATAATTTTTTTTTCAGCCGCAATATTAACGTAGAGATTTCTTATTTTTTTTGTGTACCTCCACAGCTCCTGCGAATTCATTTACAGGGTTGTAGTTTGGTATGTAGATCGGGTTAATATTGAGTTGAATTATGCTCCTTTATGGGTTTTAACTATTTTCTTCAACCGAACCGTAGCCATTTGAATGTAGGGATTTGATGTATTTTGTTACACTTGTTGCACTCATCGGTGGCCATTTTCTGTTCGAATCGCATCTGGACCTGCTTTGCATTCAATACATAATCCAGTTTTCGGTGGGGCTAAGCAGCATGATTTTCTCTATTCAAATCTCTCTTCAAAATTTTCTCTGAGGGGAAGATACTACTTTAGTAAGAGATCTTTGTAGCTCACGCTTTTTTTCTTTTTTATGACTTGTCCTCTTTTATATCTTACTGCTACGGTAAAACTATTGCTGAATCTAGATTAAAAATTACTTATGTGTTTGAAACCACTGTCTTTCGCACGTTGTTATTATCTATTTCTATTTCTTTGTCAATAAATTTGGATTACTAGAAGAAAGAATCACACTGTTAATTTTATTTGAAACATATCAAGAATGTATTTCTGGCGAAATGTCACATTACTACGCAAAAATTATTTCGATAATAAGCATTCATATTACTGTAGAAAATTCTAAATATTTTTAATGTAATTGTTCTGCTAGTATTAATTACACCTTGCGGTCATGTTATTTCATGGCGGTATCAATATGTTATAATAACCCGCAAACAGTCGCAAAATAATAGGCAATGTTTCGAGGGTAAACTACGAAGCGGGTATAGCCGCAGAATGTGATCTACAAACTCTGTACTTCTGACAAACCATACAGTGTTGACACGACCGTAGAATTGGAGTGTGTTAAAAACCTAGAATTTGTGAAGCGAAGTTATCTTACGCGGCTTGCCGTAGGAATTTACAGGTCGCAATCGTCATGTAACGATTGACAAATTATATACGGCTTCCTCGGAATACAGACAGATGGTTTTTGCTACGCTGTGAAAAATGATACTGAAATCGGACGTGATTTATAGCGTTGACAAGATGCGAAGAATTCATACTTCACACAGAAACGTAGAAAACTCACAACGCACAGAATTTGTCATTCAATTTCGCGGATTTCCAACTTGAGAATTTTTTTCATAAAGTGATATTTATGAAGGTCTGCGGAATATCGAAAGAGAAAAAAAATATATCGCAGCGAGATGCATTGGAAGAGCAGGTTTTCATAACGTATCCAGTTTAAAAAATATATTCATTAAATTATGATTCTTTTTCCAAATTCAAAAAAAAGGCGCCCTCTTATGTGTAAACAATATTTAATTCCTCCCCGGGGGATCAACCCCCAACCAATTCGTACCAAAATAGTCCGGGGAAGTAAGATCAAAAAAATCTATCAATGAGAAAAATAAAAAAAGGGATTATTATTTTTTTTAAGTAAGTACACTGACCCCTCATCGCTTTCCTAAATTTCTGACCAAATTCCGTGAGAGCTCGAAACACAGCTTGCAAGCACATTTGAAAGCACTAAAATTCGATGATTTTTTGCTTATAACTTTTTCTGATGTACTCGCACAAAAAAATCGTAGAGATCAAATTCACAGTAAATTTTATGCCCTACACAATGACGTAAGTCGACTTTTGGAATGAAAATTTTTTCGACTCAAAATTTTCCAAAAAATTAAAAATTGTATCGAAAGGTCGTGTTTTAAACCGGCAACCATACTGAAAAATACAACAATATCGAGATCAAAACATAGGGAAACATAGACGGTGTGCTACAAAAAAAATTTACGTATTTTCAGATATGGATAATTCTAAATGGCGGCCGCAAATATCGAATATTTATATATATATTTTTTTCATCACGCTTCCTCTTGAAAACATTAACTAAATCGAAACGCGGTTGGTTGCAATCGATAGGGGAAAAGTTGTAGTTTTAGGCATAAAAAAAAAAAATTTTATAAATTTTTTTACATAACTTTTTTTAAAAATTTATAAAAAAAAAATTTTGTTTGTTGTGTTTTTCCTCATTTTTGCACTGAAAAATGGAGTCAATCATTATACTCATACTCGAAATATATTTGC
>JARQZK010002249.1:30000-80000 GCA_030704885.1 Cynegetis impunctata | reverse complement strand
CTAATAACAATTAACAAATTAATTGACATTTGACAGCAGCTTACTGGTTTTTTTTTCAATAAATGATAACCTCACTCACTGAGTAGACAGAGGCTTTATATTGGAGATAACCATGGTTATTCGGATACGTATTCTGCTCGTCTGAGCACTATTTTATTTTTTTGTGATCAAACGGACAACTTTGTGATAAAAAGTCAGGACATAAAAAAGTTGCAGATCAAGTTTGTCTTTTTAAATATATATTTTAAATAGGAAAATATAGGCGCATTAAAAAGTTCTGATGCAAAATATTATAGGGGTTGTTTTTTTCAGCCTCTTGTGATTACATTTAAGGGTAACAAAAACACACAAAAACTGCCATTTTCATAGCATCAGTTATCTGCCAAATTTTATTCTTCCAAATTTTTCCAAAGTATGTATTGAATGAAAACAATTTTTTTTACCTAATTTCAATGGGTTGTAACTTGGAGGGAAAAGGGTGTTGAACAAAAAGTTAATATGAAAGACCCCCCTTAATTTTTGCTAAAGAATCACCCATTGAAATCTTGATATACGCATTCAATTTCGCTGGACACTACTCAACCCTCGTTGTGATTTATTAAATTATTTATCCTCAGTGATGACTATAATATTCTTTTTGATGTTTATAGTATTAATATTAATATATATAATTAATAATTAATGTATTAATATATTTATAATATTATAATATATATATAATATATATATGATATTTAATATATATATATATATTATGATATATAATATAGAATATATAATATATATATATATATATATATATATATATATATATATATACAATATATATGAAATTGTGTTTTTGGTGCCATGCATCATAAAAAGTCATGAAACGAAAAACTATCTTCTACCCAGGTCCAACTTCGCAAATCACACCCATTTTAATGAGCAGGTTATCTAAGTGAAAACTTGCTAAAAGACTTCATCGCAAATGATAGAAACAATCTTTTTCCGAATACAGACACCAGGTTGAGCTTGCTGAATACATAACCACACTTTAACCCTCGATTTAATATCAGCAAGTCACCAATAATTATCTTTGTTTAGTTCGGCGTATTCATGTTAATTTTCATTTTGTCCGCATTGTTTCATCATCTGATAATCAGATTATATCGGTTGGATCCTCTGAATAATGCTGTTGATTGTTCTTTGACAACGAGCAACCCTATTAGTTGCACGAAATGATATTCGTGTGAACCGTTTGAAATTCAGCCGTGCTTACTGATAACCATAAATTCTGCATTATAAATGGACGCCTAGGGATAAATATCTATCAAGATGAACTTATTAATTGAAGAAGATTCATCATCTTCAAATTTCGTTACAATTAATATTATATCTGTTTGAAACAAGAAGTGATGAGAAATTTGTAACAATCATTTGAATTGAACGTAATAGTGACTAGAGCACTGCACTTCCATCGCAAAATATAATTATCGAAGATCGTGAGAATTCATAACATACGCATTTCGCAGATTTCTGTAATTGGTCAAAAAATAGTAATTGAAGTGAGAAGTGAGGAAAATTTTAGCTTTTCAAAAAGAATTTTTTTTTCTGAATCGGTAGTGCTGCGTACATTTTATAGGTAACCGTGTCTTACCAATATTTATTCGTAAAATAATATGTCAACTATTTTAATTTCAATTTGTTAAGTTATACTGATAGTATGATTCTGATCAACTTCATTCTTCTAAAACATACCTACCTACCTATATTTTCGTGCTACTATTTCTTCATTAACTACAAACACGAAAACACGAAAGTAAAATCATTTTTTTAGTAACTCAAAGGGCTGAAGAAGGTTTCAGAACCTTATAACTGCCCATAGATAATATTTAGCTAGCAAAAACATGTACCTCCCCAAAAAAATTTTTTTCAATATACTTTTATGATTGATTGATTGATTGAGAGTTTCATCACTTAAGTCGAATTTTTTGCGCGAAATGCATCGCGTCGATATGTGATTCCAACGGATTGAATTATATTTTGAAAAATTACGCTTGAAAAGCAAACCGAATTGAGTAGTAGAAAATAATTTATTTTATTCCAAAAAAAATTCATCGTAGTTGAGGAAAAACGTTGAAACGAACAAAGGAAAATACCTCAACATCAAATCAATTCACGTAATGAACTTCAGTCCTCTATTGTGAAGAAAATTCTCGAAGTGCATCGCGTACTGATGGCGAAACACATCGAGATGCAATTCGAACGGAAGTCACCACGAAATGCAGCGCGGTTGAGAAAAATAGTTGAAAATCACAAACTCAATGTTCGTACCAAACTTCCACCTTCTAACTCAATCTGCAGAAGCTGTGGAGTTTGGCAACTTTTCAAAAACCACGAAAAAACAAGAAATATCTACGTAAAAATGCCAATATGTACCAGGTATATATATAAATATATATAGTTGATGGAATCCGTCGTTACTACGTGATAATTTAACATGATTAACAAAACTAAATTTGAATTTACTACGTTTATTATCACAAAATATTTTGAAAAATATAACACTGCAATTTCGGTCACTAGACCATCATCGGGCAGATTGAGTTAAGAACTGAATACAGAATAATTATAGATTTGCGCTTACGGGTGGGAAAGAATTATTGCAGGTACCTAAATAGACAAGAGGAACATATTTCAAGAAGGGCTAATCGAGTGAATTTCACAAATTGGTACAATACAATGTTCTTAGAAAAGTCGTTATTGTTTGAATACACTAAATATAGGAGAATATATCAAGTCAATCTGGTCGTTCAGCAAGATATCTTTTGCATTATTATTGAGTTTAAAAATTTCTAATGATTCTAAGTAAGTAAGTTTGGTTCCTTTCGGTAATTTGTGCATGATTTGAAAATTATCTATTTGTGGAAATGGGTGGTGGTTTTCACGGCAATGATTTGAAAACGTTGAATCCGTTTTATTTTTCAAAAAAGATTGTTGGTGTTCTTTAAATCTTGTCTTGAAGGATCGACCAGTCTGACCTATATATACTCCTTTACATACAGGACAAATCAACTTATAAACTCCTGAACTTTCAAATTTTGAAGTGATATCTTTGCCATTGAATAAAAATCCTGAGAGTTTTGTCTTAGGTTTGAAAGCAATTTTAATATTATATTTAGGTATGACATTAGCAACTTTTTCTGTTAGAGGACCAAAATATGTTAAAGATGTGAATTTTTTCGATTTTTCTACTTTTAATGGAGGATATATGCTGTTGTACGCTAGTTGACTACGTTTCTTGTTTATCATTTTATCTATCAAACTTGTATGAAAACCATTATTTGAAGCAATTATTTTTATAGTCGAAATTTCTTTTGCTAAATTTGTTACGGATAATGGAATTGAAAACGCTCTGTGGATCATTGAATTAAAAGCTGAATGTTTATGGGAAAGAGGATGATTTAAATCCGACGGAATGCATATATCCGTAAAAGTTGGTTTTCTATATATATCGAAACTCAAAGTATTATTATTATGAAAGATATTTAAATCCAAGAAGTTTATTTCTCGATCCAATTCTTTTTCAATTTTGAACTTTATATTTGGGTGAATGCTATTAATATAATTCAAAAACTGATCGAATTGTCTCGCAGTGCCCTTAAAACAAGCAATTACATCATCAACGTATCTATGCCAAAAACTTATATGCGATGCTTTTGTAGAATTGAATATTATATATATATATATATATATATATATATATATCGGACATGAATATTTTTTCGAAAATCGTGGTATTGGAGGTCAAAAACGGATAAAAAAACTACTCCCGCCCCTGACTGCTTTCCTTCGATACACTGCATTAACATGTAGTTTCATGTAAAATACGACTAGTAGATGATAGTAGGTATTCTTCCTGGTTTAGTCCAGGAAATACTTATTTTTCGGCCAATGCCGTAAAAGTGCTACTTTAAAAAAAAATGCGTCCGGAAAGTGGGTAATATAAAAGTAAAGATATATACCTATATATATATATATATATATATATATATATATATATATATATATATATATATATATATATATATATATATATATATATATATATATATATATATATATACAGGCCGTTTCTTTTATCATGTGGTAACATTGCCATATTCTAAACCGTAACAGATATGCGAACGATTAAATGGGAAAAAAGTTAACTATTATGGTGAGCAGTAAATTGGTCAGAAAAGATCTTTAGGGACTTTCGCCGTTCCCGAGTTATACAGGGGAAACTGAAAATGGCGTTTTTGGTTTTTTACGAATAGAATTGTTATTTCAGAAAATATGAAAAAATGGAAGAGGAAATTTTTATTGTATTCAAAATGTACTATAACCATGTAACAATAAATCTTAGATTGAACGTTTCGTCTCAACACGGCCACCATCAACTTTTTTTTTCGAATACGGACCTGTCTTTTTATTGCAAATATTGATGAAGCGATAAAATCAAAATTCTGTGGTATATCACAATCGGTATTTTTATATCGTTTCATTCAAAATAAGCATCATCAGTGACAACAATTTTCAATTACGGTCCTGTTGTTAGTTCCTCTGTAAATAGTTTTGATTTCTTCAAAACTTGTTCAACTATTGGCATACTTCAGACATTAGCCAATAATTTCGATAAGAAGATACCCCATCACAATGAACATTTTAATTTTTGTATTACAGTAATCCTTCTTTCGTGGTTGATTTCTCTTGAATTAATTTTTATACGTTCCAATCCCCACAATTCAGTGGTATATCACAGTTGATATTGTTATAGAGTTTCATTTAAAATTACTAGCATCATCAGTACCAACAATCGAACAGAAAAACAATTTATTTTATAATGAATTTTTGGGGGAAAATAAAAACCATACAAAAAATGAATTCCACGTGAGAAACTACATTAAATGCTCGAATTGACGACCTCTTTGTTGAATGCACATACGTTTTCTGTCCATACAATTATTGTGGCAATTTTCTAGCATGTTGGGTGTAATGCTATTACATGCATCTCTTATTCTTTGTTTGAGATGGTTGATATCTGTACTAGGTGTCGGAAAAACTTTATCCTTTATGTATCTCCAGACAAAAAAATCTAATGGATTAAGGTCTGGAGATCGAGCTGGCCAAGCAATTGATCCATTGTTTCCAATCCATTTTGTTGGGAATATTGCATCTAAATGATCCCTTACTATTGCTGCATTATGGGGAGGGGCACCGTCTTGTTGAAAATGTTGTATTTCACGGCGAATATTCAGTGGCAATTCATCTAAGTATTCATCAAACTCATTAGATAAAAAATTTAAATACATTCCACTATTCAAATTATCATTGTGAAAGAAAGGACCTAGTACCTTTGTTCCCAAAATTCCCAAACAAAATTTTATTCCGAATCTTTCCTGGAAGTTGGTTTCTCTATGTAAATGTTCATTTGAATTATTCCACCTATAATGGATGTTTCTATTAAACCAGCCATTATTGGTGAATTTTGATTCGCCCGTCCATATAATTTTTCACAAATATTTCCTACTTCCCTATTTCTACGTCTTAATCACTTCGCAAATCTTACTCTCCTTCCGTAATCCCTTTAATTGAGGTGATGAACTTTGCGTATCCTGTAACATTTGTATTTGTTCTGTTTTAAAGTATTTCTGGTAGATTTCACAGATATCCCTGGTTCGTGGGCAATTTCTCGTAAAGAACAATCTTGATTAGAAATATTTTTATAATTGACCAATCCTAAATTGAAAAAAATTTTTTTTCTTTTTGTTATTGTTTATGAGGAAATATTTGCTTACATGAAACATTTATTCGGTTCATCATACTTCCAGATACAATACATTTTCTAGTTTTATTTCTGTCAAATGCACCACAGTCTATCAAATTTCTTTCTAATCGTCTAAACATTTGAATGTTAGAATGTTTGGAATACGACGATTCGGGTATAGCTCACCATACATATTTCTTGCCAAAAGAGGATTTCTATTTGATTTTGCATAATTAAATAGCATATCAGTGATCAGTCCTTTCATCATTTGAATACATCTTCAATATTATGTAACCCAGTGCATAAACGTCTGACAGTTCTTAACAGATATCAACAACTCATTTATTTTTCCTGCCATGAAAACAAGCAAAGCCTACGTGTTTAAAATGACGAATGAAGTAAGATGCTACTTCTTAATTGTACTGAATTACACAACAATCGTATATTGACCAAAAACGAATATTTTCGTTACCTATTTCCACGATTGAGAATTATAAAAATATTCCGTATAAAAATTGATTCAGGAAAAATCAGCCTCGAAACAAGGATTACTGTATAATACAAAAATTTCCAGACATGAAAAATACGAATTTTCGTTATGTTTGGGTACCTTCTCATAAAAATTATTGCCTATTGTCAGAAGTATGCCAATAGTTGAATAAGTTTTGAAGAAATCAAAACAATTTACAAAAAAACTAAGGACAGGACCGTAATTAAAAATTGTTTTCTCTGATGATGCTAGTTATTTTGAATGAAACGCTATAAAAATATCAAGTGTGATACACCACCGAATTGTGATTTTATCGCTTTATCAATATTTGCAATAAAAAGGCAGGTCCGTATTCGAAAAAAAAAGTTGATGGTGGCCGTGTTGAGACGAAACGTTCAATCTAAAATTTATTCTTACATAGTTATAGTACATTTTGAATACAATAAAAATTTCCTCTTCCATTTTTTCATATTTTCTAAAATGACAATTCTATTCGTAAAAAACCAAAAAGGCCATTTTCAGTTTCCCCTGTATAACTCGGGAACGGCGAAAGTCTCCCTAGATTTTTTCTGAGCAATTTACTGCTCACCATAATAGTTACCTTTTTTCCCATTTAATGGTTTCCATATCTGTTACGGTTTAGAATATAGCAATGTTACCACATGATAAAAGAAACGGCCTGTATATATACACTGGCCAGCAAAATTAACGCACCACTAAAATTTGGGTCAATTTCAAAGTTGATTTTCTCGCGAACTGCTGAATCGATTTAGATAAAATTTTTTTTCAATGTAGCTCAAATCTTCAGAAATTACGTTATGCAAAGAGAGAAAATTTAAATTCGAGTTTTAGGCATATACTGGGTGTTTGAAGAAAAACTAGTAAAATGCACAACTTTTGTCATATTCTGTGGGAATTCCTATCAATAGTATTAGGTGTCTCTCTAAGTCAAAATATAGCCCCATATTTTACAAGCATTTTGTTTTTTTATTCACTTTTTTATCTTGCTTATTAAATGAAATACGGAATTTAATGTAAAACGTAACAACTAAAATTTATTTTTAAAAAATTTGAAATAAAATCTTAAACATTAAAATAAAAAGTCAACAGTGTTTTCTCCCCTATTCCTTATAACTGATTGACATCGACGACCCATATTTTGAACCAGACGTCTAATTTTTGCTTGATCTATATTTGTCCATATTTCCCTCATAATGTTTTCTACATCATCCAAGGAGGCAGGTGGGGGTTGATGATCTCTAAGCTGCCTTTCATTAGATCCCATAAATGGTTTGGTTAATTTAGTTCTATTTTCGCAGTATGTGGTCTGGCATTATCTTGCATTAGTATAAAATTATCTCCAATATAACCAGCCATGGGGACCACATGCTCTGACAAAATTTCGTCAATGTACTTTTCGCTATTTAAAGGTGCTCCATGCAAGGACATGATGTCTGTACGAGCTGCCAAAGAAATTCCGCCCCAAAACATCGAGTCTCCATTAAATAAAAAAAACTTGGTTTAGCGAATATTATTTTCTGAATAACGTTCGTTTGGCTGTCGAATAATTTCTGAGCTTCGATCCTTGCTGTAGAGATAAAACCTCGTCTCATCAGTGAACAAAACTCGTTCCCAATCTTCAGCAGTTTTTGTCTCACATATTAAATGAAATACAGAATTTAATGTCGACAAAAGACTTAAAGATTTCAATTTGCTAGGGAACATGTGAACTGGTCACATGTTCCCTAGCAAATTGAAGTCTTTAAGTCTTTTGTCGACATTAAATTCCGTATTTCATTTAATATGTGAGACAAAAACGTGAATAAAAAAACAAAATGCTTGTAAAAGATGGGGCTATATTTTGACTTAGAGAGACACCTAATACTGTTGATGGGAATTCCCACAGAATATGACAAAAGTTGTGCATTTTACTAGTTTTTCTTCAAACACCCAGTCTATGCCTAAAACCCGAGTTTAAATTTTCTCTCTTTGCATATCGTCATTTCTGAAGATTTAAGCTACATTGAAATTTTTTTTTATCTAAATCGATTCGGCAGTTCGCGAGAAAATCAACTTTGAAATTGACCCAAATTTTAGTGGTGCGTTAATTTTGCTGGCCAGTGTGTATATATATATATATATATATATATATATATATATATATATATATATATATATATATATATATATTTATATCGAGTACAAGTCCGACAATGAAGAACAATGACAAAAATGCAATTGATAATCAAGGATCAGTATTCTAACGCACACACCGACATGAGCCTTACAACGTGAAAATTAACTGAAAATATTGTGGATTTAGATGACTGAAAACATCTGGAGGCACTCAATGAACATTCACACAGTGGATTGTTAAAATTGGTTAAAATTATTGTGGTAAATATTACTCAAGTCTTTTGTATGGAGTTTGTGATTAATTGAATTTTTATGATTATGTGTATGATGCATTTCAAGAAATAAATTGGTACGTATCAAAATTTTTATTTTATTATAATCGAAGTTGTGTTCGGTCATAACTTTGATTATAATGAGATAAAAATTTCATATGGTACAGATAATTATAAAGCTAGATTATTTCTTGATTACTTCATCATTGACCTTTGGGAGGTATGGACGATAGTTCGGGATAGTTAGGTACGGGCCAAATTCCCATAAAAAACCGATCGTGAAGGAAATTTTTCGCTACCGTTTAGGCGTGATTTTTATAGAAAGAAAAGTCGAATATTATCTAAAACAGTCTAATTCCAATGGTCTGAGCAGGATCTATGATTATGAAATGTATCAGTTGATAATTCGGATGTCGTGTCGCCACGTGATGCCACACGGCGACTCTTTGGTTAAGTGCACTATACTTCATTACACGAGCGCTCCTTTATATTCGACTCCTGCTGAGCTTTCAGGAGACGAAGGTGCTGCGCTTAGAGACATTATTATTCTTCTGCTTGGGCTGATGACCCCCTACTGTATGTCACTTCGTGCCGGTGGCTATCATGTGTATATTGCTAGTATTGTTTTATGCTTAAGATCTCTTGTTGTTCCTGTAACATTGTTATATTATTGTATCTTTGAGACGACATGGATCAAATGATTCAATTTGGCATTATGTGACTACTACATATTTGGGGACTTTATACTCTTCCTTCTTAAGCGTGCTGATGAAGATTCGAAAAATAAACGAACAGGAAATTTGTATATATACATTATATATATTTTTTGTCTCCTAAAAATAGCTTGATGCACTCAGTAGGAAATAAGCAAACCGGCAGAAACTTCGGAGAATATCTGAACATAAAAAAAAGCTACGATAAGGAAGAAACAGATTCGACATATTCATCAAACCTGCTGGAACATAATAATACCTTCAATGGCGAATTTGAAATATTACATACAGAAAAGAATAGGCTATAAACTCAACTTATCAGAAGCCCTTGAAATCAATATTAGAAAAAGTTATAATATAGTTATTAACGTAACAAGGCCGATATGTAGCAAATAACGGATGAGGTTGGATTACAATATCCGAGGCGCAGCCGAGGATTATAACTAACCGAATCCGTTATTTGCGTATCGGCCGTGTGTCGTTAAAGACTTTTCGTAATCCCGTTGAAAGATTATATTTTGATTCCGAAGAAAGAAAAAACCTCGTACCTCGCAATCCTATGGAAAAATCCCAACGTCGTGCACTCTGTTGTCATGGAACAGTTTGACAATTTTATAAACAACGTCAGTTTTTTGTGTTCTCAAGTTCGCTTTAACGACAACCATGGATGAAATTGAGGAACAAAATCGAATGCCTTTAGAAATATTGAGAGAATCATGTGCAGTGCAGCGAGTGTTGATTAACTGCCGAAAATAATTCAAGAGCAATATCAAAAAGAATATGAAAATTTTGAAATGTGGCGTAAAAGGAAGAATGTAAAGGTGGTTAATGAAGATGTAGGTATTATTAGCCTATGCGAAATGAAAATCAGAGGTTTATTCTCCCAACTCGCTGTGGACCAAGATTTCAATGTTGTTATTGTAAACAGAATGAAGTTTTGGAATAAATATTTGAACAAGTGATTTCTCAACGGCCGTAGGCTGTTAAAACTAACTTTTCAATTGTCATCAGAATGAATTATAGTTATTAACGTAACAAGGCCGATATGTAGCAAATAACGGATGAGGTTGGATTACAATATCCGAGGCGCAGCCGAGGATTAAAACTAACCGAATCCGTTATTTGCGTATCGGCCGTGTGTCGTTAAAAATTTTTCGTAATCCCGTTGAAAGATTATATTTTGATTCCGAAGAAAGAAAAAACCCCGTACTTCGCAATTCTAAAGAAATATCCCAACGTCGTGCACTCTGTTGTCATGGAACAGTTTGACAGTTTTATAAACAACGTCAGTTTTTTGTGTTCTCAAGTTCGCTTTAACGACGACCAGGATGAAATTGAGGAACAAAATCAAATTCCTTTAGAAATATTGGGAGAATCATGTGCAATGCAGCGAGTGTTGATTAACTGCCGAAAATAACTCAAGAGCGATATCAAAAAGAATATGAAAATTTTGAAATGTGGCGTAAAAGCAAGAATGTAAAGGTGGTTAATGAAGATGTATTATTAGCCTATGCGTAATGAAAATCTGAGGTTTATTCTCCCAATTCGCTGTGGACCAAGATTCCAATGTTGTTATTGTAAGCAGAATGATGTTTTGAAATAAATATTTGAACAAGTGATTTCTTAACGGCCGCCGGCCGTTATGAAATTATAATGGCCGGCGGCCGTTAACACTGACTTTCCAATTGTCATCTGAATACCGTTAAATCAAAATAACAGTATGGGATTACGAAAAATCAAAATAACAGTATGGGATTACCAAAATTTATTGAACGATCAATTAGATATTAATAATCCTTCTCTGTTAAATTTAATTTAGTGAAATATTGAATCTTTGTACCGTTAAGTTTACCCCCTTTTATACTTTCATTTACCTGCCAATGGATTACGTTTAGGTTTTCCCAACCCCGTTTGTATTTCCCATTTCTAGATTCTTAAGTTATTCCATTTGCAAAGTTAGTTTTGAATCTGATGAAGCCGCAGAAATATTTGTTATTTTTAAAAAATAAAGTCAAAATCAAAAACCTAAGTTTCATTTACATTATTGTGTTGGATTTTTAACAAGTATTGGCCCAATAAATTGGTTGAGCCATTATTTATTTACTTGCTATTTGTTGCAAGTGTGTTCTTTGAAGAGTGTACCCCTTCATTAGTATCAATTTCAAGGATATTATGTATGAGAATTTGTATTGAAAAGATAATATTTTATCACTTTAAACGCAAACAATTTGTATGTAAAACTGCTGAATGCATTATGCCATTGTAAGAAAGAAAACACGAAAACCGCAATAACCTTCTTAAACCAATTTTTTGCAAACAACATTTTTCAATATTTTGAATAGTAATGCCACTTGGCTAGTGAAATTAGAATATCGGCGGATTTCCGCTTAACCGCACGCCAATGATAAAAACGGCTATGTGTATATTTGGTCAAATTGAATGCACCAACTTTTATGTGGAATGAAATTTTTTGAGAAACCATTAGCTAAAAAGTTTTCCATATGGTTCCAACGTTTTGGCGGACACTGTATATAGTTTTCCACCAAGAATCCAAATGAAAAAAAATTAGGAATTTCCGATGGAAACTATATATTGTTAGAGTGGAGAAAACATTCTCAAGATATGCTGGTCGGATAGATCATGTTATTCTGTCAGAAATAGCGAAAATAATTTTCTCATGAAGTTCCATTGGAAGTTGACGATAGGTGAAATATTATTCGGTTCAATACATGAGAAATATCCACATGTTGTTTTTCGTCGCCCTCATTTTTCTATATAGTAATTTGAAATCCGATCGCTTGTTTACACGTCATCATATAGCATGAAATAAATATTGACGTCCAGGAGGACAGCGAAGAAAGTAATCAGGTCTAGTGCCAAGGGCTGCGATCAAGCTATTTCTATACCTACCTACCCCATCGCCCAACCTACCTGCGGATCTTGTTTCGCTTTGAAGTTGATGCCAACAATATCTTACCACATCATGAGCTTTCGTTAGTTCGTTGTTTAAAGGGACAACATTAACGTCCTTCCGATAATATGTCGTATTTCTAATCTCAATTGATAGAATCATATCGATTTTCAACACGCTCTTATTAGCTTGGTATGTATATAAGTATCTATATATTTATGTAGACATAAAGGAAGCTTTGAGCGTAAGTTTTACCCTCTTCAAAACGTCGGATTAATTTGAAACTTTGCACACATATCGATGACCCATGCAATAAATAGTTTAGCGATTTTCTAAATCCGATACCTAGTAGTACCACACGTAAATTGAAAGAAATGTTTGCTAACCTTTCCACCGCATCGGAAAACATGGGCCTCCGGATAAACGTGGATAAAACAAAAGTAATGGCATCAACCCCCCAAACAACATAGCCAGAAATATCGGTCGAAACTTCAACGTTGATAACTTCAATTTCGAAGTAGTAAACAAATTCACGTACCTAGGCTCCCTTGTGACAAAGGAAAACACTATCTCCGAGGAAATAAAGCGAAGGATAGTGCTAGCGAACAAGTGCTACTTTGGGTTAAGTAAACACCTAAGAAACAAATACTTAAGTCAGAAAACCGAATTCACAATCTGTAAGACCCTTATACTTCCAGTACTGACATACGGATCAGAAACGTGGACCATCCCTAAAGCAGATGGCAGTCTCTTACTTATCTTGGAATGAAAGATCCTGGAAGAATTCTAGGTGCAGTCTACGATAATAGTGTATGGAGGAGGAAATTCAACTATGTCATTTATGGCAAATCTAAGCAAATAGCCAATGGCATAGATGTTGTATCCGCCATAAAGATAGGGAGATTGAGGTGAGCAGGACATTTGGCGAGGACACCCGAAAACAGCCCTCCAAGACGAGTCGTCATGGCACAGCCTGTGGGAAGTAGATGCAGGGTAGGACAAAATTAAGGTGGAAGGATGGCGTAGATGAGGATGCCACAACCTGGCAGCATTTGGCAATGGACAGAACCGACTGGCGAAAAGGGCTAAGGAAGGTCGAGACTCAGCTAGAGCTGTAGTACCATTGATGATGATGATGATACCTAGTAGTGTCATTATGTCAAGTACGCACAAAAAGCCCATTAATTGTTGATACGAAATTATCGTCGTTTTAAAACTATAAAAGCAAAGATAAATAAAAACTAAAAAAAAATAAAAAACACGCTTTCGTAGTTAGCAGAGCTAAAAAGTAAAAAATTAATATAAGATTTAAAACACTAAAAAACAATAATAGAAAAGCAAACTAAAAAATAATTTTCAATAAATTTAAATCAATGATAGTGTAATTAACAAAAAATTTCTTTTATTGTAGAAAAGCTAGGGGTGCTTTTTAAGATATTTTCATAATGACTCTACTTTTACCAATATCTGTCATTAAAATATTATAACAACTGAATCCAAGCACCTCATGCTTTTCTACAATAAAATAAATTTGTTTCTTAATTACACCGTTCTTAATTCAAATTTATTAAAAATTATTTTCTACTTGTTTATACTATTATTTATAGATCGCGAGAACAGGCAACTGATTTAGTTGTAGTGCAAGGCTGCCCAACCTCAGGCCCGCGGGCGAATTTTTAATGGCCCGCCGCCCGCGTGAGCAAGTTTAAAAATTGCCTGTCTAAAGTACCTAGATGCAGTTGGATAATATTATGGACTATTCACATACGTCAATTCAGGGTTTTATTTGAAGAATATATCAGAGAATATGTAGTTACAACTGTACTGCGTTGTGAGATGGTTTTCAAAGAAAATCATGTTAAAAAATTTCTTCACCTTGAGAGAGCAGGTGTTTGAATTTTAGAAGAAGAAAGGGTGTTTCATTTGGAAACTGATTTACTGAAAAAAGAATACTGGTATAGTGATTTTGCATCTACTGTTGACATTATCAATTACCTCAATATTTTAAATCTCAAATTACAAGGAAAAAGTTGTTCACTTCCGACCGCGCTTCTGACTATGCTTACTTTGATAAGAGGATTCAAAGCTGAATTAAATCTGTTTTCAATGAATTAAGCCACTGAATATATTGCCCACTTTCCTACACTCAAAGAAATGAAAGAGAAGCTCAATATCGACAATATCCATTGTACTAAGTAGGAATCTAAAATTAGATGCTTATTAATGTCGTATTATTATTTGATGCTTATTAATGTCGTTTCAGAGCAGATTCCAGGAGAAGTTTAAAAACAAATGGACAAATTTTTGTGAATTCTTTTACGAACAGTTTGACTGAAATAATAAGTCATCCTGCTAATATTCAGTTGGAACTCACAAATCGTCAAAATTATTCTGCAATAAAAAACTCTTTTCAGAAAAAATATTGTCAAAGTCAGAAACTTCTCAGAAGAATTTGTAGATTTTTGGAAACTGGTACCAAAAGAAAATGTTCCTGCAATAACTAACCTGGCCTTCCAATTTCTAAGTAGTTTCGGTTCAACATATGTTTGTAATCCGAGTTACTTATATAAAAAATAAATTTTTTTGTTGTGTCTGTCAACATCTGATTTGACGCCTAATATAGGAAAATTATTGATACAAAAAAAATTCAGAAACCACATTGATTGTGCCAATTTTTAAGTTTGATTTTAAATTTTGTTAATTGTATTTCTTTAAATAGCAGAATATGCTGTTTATGTTATTATTTTAATTGAACTGTCACTGGTCAGTGGCCCGCCTGTGATTTTTGAATCGTCCTTTTTGCCCGATTGTTAAAAAGGTTGGGCAGCCTTGTTGTAGTGGTACAATAAAATTTCTTCGATATTCCCGGTCCCTTTTACTTGATTTTTATTACTTTTCTTTCTACTGAAAATGTAATGCAAATATTAAGTTATTAAGTAAGTGAAATTCATGACTCCATATTTATAATTATTTTTCATGATTTATGGCGGTTAGGTACGAATAAAATGAATATATTTATTCACATTTTTTCAAAAGTGACAATTTAATATTTTTTCGTTGTTAATCAACCTGTTCCCTGAAATAGTTATTTATACAATCAGAATATAAAGCGACTATTTTTTGATTGCGCGAGAAGTGGAAAGTGCAAGAAACATGCTTTTTCTAATTTTGACATATAAAGTGACACTTTTTAAGACTGATTGACATTATGAAACGTCTTACTTTTTGTAACTAGTTGCATAAAGTAAAATTTTATGCAATTGGTGACGAAAGTGACATTTTGGGAATTACTGATAAAGGAGCATTACCTGCTGCCTTTTCAATATCGCTTGGTAGCTCTTCAGAACTTGAATCACTCATTTTTTAAAAATAAAACTAAAAAAATATCAATCTGGCTAAAAACCTTCCGTCTAGACTTTTTTACAAAATGTCAAACTGACAACTAACATGAAGTAACAGCAACAAACTAAATTTGTTTTCCAAATTTTTATCAATTATATTAAATTTTATTTTTTGTTACTTTCTTCAAAATTAGAAAAAATCTTGTATGCAATACGTTACGAAATGAAATTTTTTGTAACTTGTGAGTTTTTGCAACAATCTCACGCGTTACACAAAATTAGGCATTTCGTAACTGATGGCATCAATAGCTATTATAGTTAAGTTGTATACATGATTAACGTTTTGACAGTAAAAGTTCAGTTTATAGTCGTATTTTCTCCGCAAATAGACCTTTGCAACGTATCGAAAGTCAACAACAGTCTGCTGCCGAGTCCTCTTTTTATCCTCTTAAGACCTGCTGGAAAACGTTTTTCGATGTCGTTTTTTGATGTCTGATGTTATATATATATATATATATATATATATATATATATATATATATATATATATATATATATATATATATATAACTTTATTCAAAAATTCAAATCGGTTTACAAGAACACTACATAAAGTGAATAAAGTAGGTTAGCGATAAGTGTTTTTACACTTGTTTCGCATAATACAATTGAATCATATACAATAGAGTCGCTGCAATACAATTTGTTAAAAACTAGTTAAATTCAATATAATTCAGAACATTAATATATATATATATACCTATATATATATAAATATCACAATAAATTTATATATAAATATATAAATATATATTAATATATATAGATTTGTCACGAATTTTAAGTTAAAAATTAGGCCTAAATACCGTAGAAACTAAGGCATATATATATATATATATTATATATATATATATATATATATATATATATATATATATATATATATATATATATATATGCTTAGTTTCTACGGTATTTAGGCCTAATTTTAACTTTAGATTATATAATCTATTGGGTTGAAGTGAATACAATGATGTTATAATGTTAATGTTATGAACTCCAAACAATATGAGTGACCTACAGTATTATAATAAAATAAAGTGCTATGAAATAATATTTATTTACCACTATAGGACACATAATACTATGGATAAATTGGAATGTTAATCGGCGACAACAACAATTTTGGTATGGGCAGTAATATAAAGATTATATATATATATATATATATATATATATATATATATATAGTATACATTAGTAATAACTGCCCGATATTTTTTAAAAAATATATTAATAATAGCTTGCGGAATACAGCTATAAATTAATATATATTTTTATATATATATATTAATAATATATTATATATATATATATATATATATAAAAGGTAAAATGTAATAAAATAACAATATTTCTTGGACGTTTTCATATCCAACACACGCAGAAATGGGAAAGAGATTCAAAAAAAAATAATGTATGAAATATAACGAGAAGGTTGCTTGGCTATTGATTGAAATAATCATTCTCGAAGGGCTCGTAATTTAGATCTCTTTATGAACGTTTTCAGATGTTCTTTGAATTAGAATGAGTTGGGTATAGTGCGAATTGCTTCAGGTACAGAATTGGAGCGTTATAAGAAAAACTAGTCTTCAGCAGTGATTTCGTTATTTGCGGTGTTATGTAGTTGTTTCTTTGTCTAGTGTTGTAGTTATGTGTTATGTGTGGCAAGTTTGACGTTTTTTTGTTGTATAGTATTTCATGTTAACATTGTAGTAATAGAGTTGTTCTAGGTCTAGTACTTCTGATTCTTGAAAGAGTAGATCACTTGAATATCTTGAGTTTTTACTCTCTTTAATAATTTTTAGGAATCGTCGTTGTAGAACTTCAACTATATATATATATATATATATATATATATATATATATATATATATATATATATATATATATATATATATATATATATATATATATATATATATATATATATATATATATATAAGAATGTCACCTTGAGAATAATGAACATGGTGTATAATCATGTGCCAAAATATCGATTTCTGCGATGAAAATAAAATTGATCCCTATTGAAAGTGAGAAACTTCCTATATTGCCCAGTCAATGTAGTTTTTGATAGGAAAACAATTAGCGTAAAGCTGAATATTTCACTATCGATAAACCACTACCTGAGGATAATTTTCACAAAAGTCCCCAAAAATCTCCATGGAGCTTCACCCCCTACCCCACCACAAATAATGAGAATGTCAATAACTACGGAAACCCCTGAATCTTAGGTACTAATAATCGGATCTAGTTGAACGTTTTTTTATTGTGTCCGTTATAAAATAGGCTACAATAATGGTCATCTTTATTTTGGCGGTAAACTTAATAGTTGTTTTAAAAATAAATTTAAATGCGTGGAAATTTTTTTTTACCCTGACACTATATTTTTGCGTATAGGCTTTTTGGATGTCATATTGCAGGAAAAAAACGTTAAATAAAAGTTGAAGATTATTTAATTGCGAATTCAATGATGCGAAGGTTGCTTATTTTCGTGCGGGCTGACGTAGTAGAGGGGGGATGTAGTAACGTTTGGCTGCGATTACGAGCAGCCAACTGACGAGCTGCCGACTATTTCGTTGTTCTGTCGTGATAGAACTTGGAAGCATTTGGAAAAAAATTCATGAGAAATGGAATAGACAATGGTCTGAGAGCTCAAATTCTCTAAAAGTGATTAAACCCAACATCAAGGGCATTATGTATCTTCCTCCAAATAGGGCTGACCAAGTGAAAATTTCACGTCTTCGTTTAGGTCACACACGTCTAACGCATGAGCAATTACTATCAAGAAATATAGCACCTATCTGTGAATTCTGCAATATTAGAACTACAATTAAACACATCTTGATTGACTGTCCTAAGTACTCCACCTACAGGAAGAAAACAAAAATGAAATTATCCCTTTCCGCAGATCTTGGCAACGATAATGATGACTTGAGAAACACCGCAAGATTCCTGAAGGATATAAAAGTGTATGATATGTTATAAACGTAAATTCAGTATATTTCTGTTAAGTCTCTAAATTGTTCCGTTGTGCAAATGGTCTTTGTAATCGAAGCACATGTCTTTCTAAATAAAAAAAAAAAAAAGAACTTGGAAGTTAGTCTATATATTAACTTGCCGATATACCTATCAAGCTTTTCAATTTGGATTACATAGCAATTAGAATATATGAAATATGAAGCGATCTAGAATTATAATATTCATTATACTCAATTGCTTATGCCAGTTTTGGTTCGTGGGGCGGGGGATTTCTCCATTTTATTTGATGGCTGCTCCATTATCCACCACCTATGCACCGCCGTGTCTCCGACTGGCTAAACCGGCAACTGTTTAAGAATTTTCATTCTTTGAGGTGGGGTAGGGGGTGAAGCTCCATTGGGATTTTTTGGACGTTTGTGAAAATTATCCTCTGGTAGTGGTTTATCGATAGTGAAAAATTCAGCTTTGCGCTAATTGTTTTCCTATCAAAACCTTCATTGACTGGGCTATAGGAAATTTATCACTTTCAATAGGGATCAATTTTATTTTCATCGCAAAAATCGATATTTTGGCACATGATTATACACCATGGTCACTATTCTCAAGGTAACATTCTTAACGAACTCATATAGTCCAGTCACTAGAGACATAAAAGGGGGCTTTCATTACAAAAGGTCAAGGAAAGTTATAATTTGGTAGATTTGTACAGTTTGGTGTCCTAATTGATATTCCGAGTTTGCGACCTTGGGCGACCGCCGCTCGCGCCGCCATATTGGAAAAATGGTACCAAAAACCAGTTTTTTGAAAATATCTTCTCTTCAGTGCCACCTCGGTCAAAAATAGTTATTAGAAGAATAATAGAGCATGCAATTTTCTGCAACTTTTGTATGAAATATTTTTTAATCAGATGAATAGTTCACGAGTTACAGCGGAGTCAAATTCAGAAAATTTCTACAATTCGCAAAATCGCTACAGTTTTTCTCGAAATTTCAGTAAATACCGATTACTTAATACGTACTACCGTTTTTTATTCATTTCAAACAAATTGACGGTATTTACAAAACTTTTAGATTACATTGCTATGATTTTCTTTCAGCACTAAACGAATATTAGCGAAGAGGGCTTCAGAACAGAGCAGGTCAGAAATTCTTTCGGTTGGGGCCAATACAAAAGACCCTTGGAGGGTCTGCTATCCCCTCTCTCTGACCCCAATCTTTACGAACATCTGCCGTCCATGCTCGGAGGAAATACGTTAGTGTGTTAGTATCGTGGTAGACGCCAAGCGGAGTATATCCATTATGGCTGCTCCAGGAGATAGTTGTTTCACAAGAAAGATTTTTCTCAAACGAAACAAATAAAATTCGCTTGATTTCGATGCTAAAGAAGAAATTTGAAAATTCTAATTTCATAGTAAAACAGGCGACAGAAGATGCTGACACATTGATTGTTAACACGGCGATCAGTATGTCCCCATCGTTTGATTCCGTATTCATAGTACGAGAAGATATCGATCTTCTCGTCCTGCTAACAGCACTGGCGAGATCTCATCCAAACGTTTACCTTCGCAAACCAGGCAGAGGAAAAATTGTTGAAAAAATTGACTCTACTCGAAGACTACAGTACGGAGAAATAGTGGCGGAAAACACATTGTTCTTGCATGCATTCAGCGTGTGCGACACTACTTCTTCTGTTTTCAACGTAGGAAAGATTAAGTTTATAAAAACACTCGAAAAGAACGAATATTTAAGCCAAACTCTACAAGCTTTCAAAGAGCGAAACGCAAACCCCGAAATCATTGCTGCTGCAATCCAAGGAAAACACCATTACTTTGGGCTCCCTACGTTATCAAAATTTCGCAAGATCCATCACGAAGAGTATATTCAATCTTGCTGCATTCCCTTCGGACCTACCACCAAGTTCAGGCTTGGTATGATATACACGAGAGTCCAGAGCAATGGGGTTGGGAAAGAAGCAGGATTGGGCCTACTCCAGTAGAAACAACAAAAGATCCAGCACCAGAAGCGCTCCTGAAATTTATTTCGTGCAGGTGCAAGAAGGGGTGCGGTCGAGCATGTGGGTGTAGGAAAACGGGCTTGAAATGTTCTGTTATCTGCACATGCTGCCACGGAGACGCGTGTGAAAACAGCGCAGATATTTTTGCGGGCTCAGGAGAAGAAGAAGACAACATCGACGACGAGAATGGAGACCTGAACGTTGCGAAATTATTGGCACAGGAAGTCGGAGAAGACAACGAAGATGAAAACTCGGAAGAGGAGGGAATAAATTTGCAAGAAGCTATTGATATGAGCGAGCCTGGACCATCTAGGGCATCGAAACGAAAGAAAAGGCATGAGTAAATAATGAAACGTGGATTAGGCCTACTGGGGATACCACATTAAAAAAACGCGCCTCTCACTCTACCTCATGGTGGTGCGGAAATGAGTAAAAAACGATAGTACGTACTAAGTAATCGGTATTTACTGAAATTTCGAGAAAAACTGTAGCGATTTTGCGAATTGTAGAATTTTTTTTTCGGAGTTTGACTCCGCTGTAACTCGTGAACTATTCATCTGATTACAAAATATTTCATACAAAAGTTGCAGGAAATTGCATGCTCTATAATTTTTCTAATAACTATTTTTGACCTAGGTGGCACTGGAGAGAAGATATTCTCGAAAACCTGGTTTTTGGTACCATTTTTCCAATATGGCGGCGCGAGCGGCGGTCGCCCAAGGTCGCAAACTCGGAATATTAATTAGGACACCGAATTTCACAAATCTGCCAAATTAGAACTTTCCTTGACCTTTTGTAAGTCAGAACCTACCCATTGCCTGGACTAATAGGTGATACCTTTTACCTACTATATAATTGAAAACATAATGTCGGTTGTTTTTCATTGACGATCAAACAAAAACTGCCAATGAAAATAATCATAACAATGTTGTAGATTCATTGGTCATCAAAGGGCCAAATTTCTCCGGAACTTTATCACGGCGGTTGACGACCATCCACGCTATGAAATTTATTCGCACATAAATGGAATCTACCGGTTTTACTCTTCGATTGAGCATACTCTCTTTCAGATCTAGAAATCCTTTAGATTTAAGAATTTCATCGTTTTCGCAACTTCGACGAACGTTGTCTGATTTTTCGATGTTTAGCAACTTGGCTCTCGGTATGTTGGATTTTGTTGGAGTAATTTTGTCAGTGCGTGTTACGTTAACAGAAATGTGTAATCGAAAGATGCGCACCACGTTCAATCTATTCTATTGAATATTTCACGATTATTTATGTTTACCTGTTTCACTACGTTCAAAATTAGAAATGTAAATTATTATTATAATTCATATTGTATTAATCAATTACAATAATTGATTGGCAACCACTGTTCAATAGTTATAAAAAAAGAAACGGTGTCATGGGACACCAGGCAGGAACGAAGTTCCTTCGGATAATTCAGAAGCAACACAATTTGCAGAAAAAAACATGTGCGTCTCGGGACATTCGACAGAAGTGATAATTTATGCTAATCCAAGTTGAAATAATTACTATTGAAATGTGGGGCCAAGAGCTGCAACGTGACTGTAAATGAATAAATGAAAAAAGCCTGGAGTTACATCTGGGATTCGAACCAAAATACGATACCAGTGTTCAGTACTCAGACCACTCGGCCGTCAATAAAACGTAGAACAAAGACGCAACAGTGTATATAACGATAGTGTAACGTATCGCTACGCTATATAATGGAATATAAACCTACTATAAGTAGTCATTATTTTATGGAACAAATTTGTAATGCTTTATCTTTTCATTGTGCCATATCTGATTCCTGTCGTAATCTGTTCTTTTATGCATACAACTAATACAAAATAATTTTGTATAAGTTATATGCATAAAAGAACAGGCTTCATTGTCAATCGCCTGCGTAGTAACTCTCGAACAACGGGAACGCTGTCCAGTACGGAATCAGAAAGAGAAGGGATGAGAGAACGGAAAGAAAGAAGGAGAAAGAAAAAGGTATTATACGCTACTCTCTTAAGTGAGTCACTTCCGTCACGGTTTTATTGTTACGGTTTCAGTCTCACATTTTTTCAGTTTGGCATCGCAGCAAAATCTCTATCTCCTCCAAGCCTGCCGTAAGGAACTTCGTTCCAATATATATATATATATATATATATATATATATATATATATATATATATATATATATATATATATATATATATACAGTATGGTGCAAATGAAAGGAATAAATTCGTTATTTCGTAAATCGGCGACTTTAAGGGAAAATCCTGAAAACCGTCGATTTTTATTTTAATACGGGCTATTCGCAAGGATACCTTTCTATTTTTGACGTCATCTATGCGAGCGTGATGACGTCATCGCTAAAATTTTTAAATGGAAATGTGGGTGTTGTAATACATTATTTGAAAGGTCTTTTGAATACCTATTCAGCCATATCAATATGTACAGTAATTGATTATTTTGTGTTTGTTTAAAAAATTAATAAAATTTCAGTTTTTACCTTTTTTAAAAATCTAGTTACCTTATCAACATCAACATTGACACTTCGACATAATTAACTTTCTGTCAAGTGATTGATAGTATTATTGAAGCGCCCTGTAAACGATCAAACTTGTTTGTCAAATTTTAGGTGTTTGTCAAATTATTTGATAGTCTATGGCTCTGTTTGATGCGTTTGTCAAACAATTCACGTGTTTGAAGTGTTTGATGAAGAATTGGATTGACGGCATTTTTGACAACTAAATTCAAAACCGTACTGCTCATTTTTCATGGAACGCGTCACATCACGTCAACGAGAAAACCGGAACTAAGGAGGAATTTGACAAATTTGTTTGATCTTTAGTTTGATCGTTTATGCCATTGCTTGAGGAACACGTGAAGTTTGTCAAACAAGTTTGTCAAACAAATTTAATCGTTTACAGGGCGCTTTAGACGAATTCAAAAAGTTTTTGTATCTATCAACATGAAGCTGACTGAAACGCAAATAATTGAAAAATTCTAATAATGATTGGTTGTGGAGATAAAGCACGTACGCCGAAAGAAGTATATACGTTATTTAATAATAAATACTCCAACCGAGAACCAATTTCACAATCCACTATAAGCAAAATTGAGAAGCAATTCAGAGAAACGGGCTATGTCAAAGACCTCCCTATAGGTAGTAGAAAACCAATATCAGAAAACAAACAACTAGATGTTCTGTTAGCCTTTCAAGATAATCCCCATACCAGTTCATGGCAAGTAGCATTAGATAATGACATGGACCATTCAACAGTTCATAGAAAGCTAAAGAAGGAAAACTTGCATCCCTACAAAGTAAGTTTAGTACAAGAGCTTATGGAAGATGATTTTGATAAACGAATTGAGTTTTGTGAAATTATGATGGAACAAAATAACAGAGATCCGATGTTTTTAAAAAAGGTTCTTTTCTCGGATGAAGCTACATTTCTACTAAACGGTCATGTCAATCGTCAAACTTATCGGTACTGGGATACGGAAAATCCACACTGGATGCAAGAGTACCGTACTCAATACCCAGATAAAGTTAATGTTTGGACGGGAATAATAGATGATATGATTATTGGACCATACTTTTTCGAAGAAACCTTAACTGCTACCCGAATTGAACCGGCTGTTTCCAAACAGAAATGATTTATGGCTGCAGCAAGATGGTGCGCCTCCACACTATGCTGTCTTGGTGCGCAACTATTTGAACAACGTCTTTCCAAATTGGTGGATAGGTCGAAGAGGAACAATAGAATGGCCGCCTAGGTCACCTGATTTGACTCCTCTTGATTTATTTTCATGGGGATACTTGAGAAGCAAAGTGTACCAAAATAAACCACAAAATATCAATGAACTCAAAGAAAGGATACGTTTTGATGTTGCACAAATAACTCCGGAAGTTATAGAGAAGGTTCGAGAAGAGTTCGCTGCACGTTTTTCTCATTGTATCTTAGCTGAAGGTAAACAATTTGAGCACTTAATTTAGGTTTCGTTGTATTTAATGAGTAATACATATTAAATATTTATTGTAATAATAAAATTTTATTAATTTTTTAAACAAATACAAAAATCAATTACTGTACGTATTGATATGGCTGAATAGGTATTCAAAATACCTTTCAAATAATGTATTACAACACCCACATTTCCGTTTAAAAATTTTAGCGATGACGTCATCACGCTCGCATAGATGACGTCAAAAATAGAAAGGTATCCTTACGAATAGCCCGTTTTAAAATAAAAATCGACGGGTTTCAGGATTTTTCCTTAAAGTCACCGGTTTACGAAATAACGAATTTATTCCTTTCATTCGCACCATACTATATATATATATATATATATATATATATATATATATATATATATATATATATATATATATATATATATATAAAAATTGAATAAGCTGTTTGAGTAAAGTTGAAATAACAAAACGTCATGTATAAGGCTAGAGCACGTTGAAAATGGCTGTGCTCGCCTGTTCCTAGAAGCCAAGCATCACGTCGAGGTTGGTACTTGTTTCAGTACTGCTTGGAAACTCCGCGTGATATTGTTTTCCCTCGAGAATATTTTGAGAGGTGGAAATTCTGTTCAATATTTCAAATGAAAATATTTGACTCTAATAACTCCTAGATAAAATTTTTAACTACGATTTGTAGATTTATGTTTAACATTCATTAATGTCCGGCGAATAAATTTGATTCCTGCTATCGATGTCACTTTTAGCACTATAACTATTGTTAGAAATTTTTTTTCCGAAACTCAAGGAAATCGAGATCAAGCATGAACTTCCCAGCGAGTGCTCGTGACAATATGAGTGGTATAATTCCTAGAGAGGCACATTTCTTTGATGCTATGCCTCCGTTACGTTTATCCTATATATGGCGGTCTAGTTTTCACTGTGGCATTTTATGCGGCCAGTGACATACAAACTTAATTTTCCGCTTAAATGAAATCTGAGGGTCATTGTCTGTGAAAGGTTTCGTACCGGCTGCTACTCGAGTGTTTGCCCCTTGGCCGGCAACTTATAGCTCGCTACATGAAACAGCCTGCCGCCTCCGCCTTGGGCAGCCTCATCGAATTAGCCTTTTTGCTTTCTGTGGAGTGAGTGAGAGTGAGAGAGAGAAAGAGAACGATAGCCCCTACTGATATCTGGAGATTCGTTTATACGTGATGGAGTCGATACGTACAGTAATTACCTTCCTAATTAATTTAAGAGGCTCAGTGGACCACTGGATTTAGGGGAATTTGGAAACGATAGTTTTTTTTCTCGTAGTGAACAAACAACACAGGGTGAGAAATAAGATTTTGTACAGTTTTCATGAACAAGGTATATATAATTCATTTTTATTCTCGTTTATATAAATTCTATAAATTCGATTTTTAAATTCGTAAAAGAGTTGATCTTATAATTGTAAACTTTAGTCATTGTTGTCCGCTTAAGTTTATAACTTCATTATAGTGCTTGTATTAATTGTATGCTCACAGTCCCAATCAGGTGAGTTATTTAGCTTTCATAGTACGTCCCTACAATAATTCGACAGTTTTGTTTTGTTTTGTCGAAAAAATTATGTGTTTGTAGTAAACCAATCAAATGTCTTCAAATTTTAAAACCAATTAACGTTTATCTCGCACATGTGTTTTTGAATGTTTTAAGCTTTTTCAAAGTCATCAAAGCACGTTGACACATGTCCGGGTGGCATTTTCCCGTCAAAATAGGATAAGAAGATTGAAAATGGTTAACTGACAAGAAATTGCGGTATATAAATCTTGAATAAAAATTCCACATTCAAAAAATGTGCGTGAAAATCGATCCACCAAAAAAAAATTCTCACAATCGAACGAAAGATGTTTTTTTTTTTTTTTTTTTTTAAGAGGTGGGACGTGTGTCCTCTCACACGCGCCCGACCTCCGTACAATTTTGGCTTCGTCAACTTGAACATTTAGCCATCAATTTACTATAATGAGGGGAACCACTGAAATCCGGACGCATACGCATAGTATAACATCCTAGTTTGAGATTATCCACCGTATTTGCCTTACCTGGCACCATGTGACTTTAATCTATTTCCGAACATCATGTATTTCAAGGAATAAGCTTTCACTATGAAAAATGTAAAGGAAACAGCAGCGGGTTTAAGCAGACTTTCAGCTTTGTATGGAACAATGGAAAATTTGTAAGGAGCGGAGAAGGGGGGATATATGTTGAAGGGGATGACTATGTATGGATGTATGAATAAGGTGAAAAGATTGTACAGCATGGGTCTGGTTACTTTATTGCCACACCTGGTACATTTAATTGATAATTGACTCAAAAGTTCATCATTCAAGGTATTTCGTATCTATATAATGCATATTTCATTTACGAATCGTATGTGAGATAAGAAATTATCTTTTTCTGCTCACGGGTTTTTGAAATCTACTAGTTCCACTTTTTTGTTAATAACACCAGTTAATAACACCATTGCGATCACCTGATCGCACTGAAATTTTTCGTCCCTCGGTTTCCGCCCTTGTAAAAATATTCTACTGGATCAGTCTCGTTATTTAATAGACACACTCTATATATATATATATATATATATATATATATATATATATATATATATATATATATATATATATATATATATATATGTGTAGGATGCTTCTCATGTACGAATTATATGTGAAATATGAAATCACTTTTTTTCACCCACGTGTCCTTTACCTCTTCTTCTTTTGTATTAACAGCAGAAAGATCATCTGCCCCTACTGAATTTTTTTAAATTTCATTCTTTCTGGAAAGAGACAATAGAAAAATGCATAAAAAAGTATTGAACAATGACAGGAAAACAATGAGAAAAATTTAAGAAGAATTTGATATCTTCGTCTTCATATACTATCAGTCTCGTGATTTTACAATCACACCTGGTATATTCCATCAATAAAAGGCATTTATTTTCAAACCTCAGATAATGGTCATTTTGCTGATTGTTTGGAGCAAGTATAAGTGTCACTTTTATGACTTTTAGCTCAAGCGGCGTATAAGTTTTATACTCCACCGGAGTATAACACTTATACGCCGCACAAATTTAATAATTTAATTTATTGGCTTATTTTCGAAATGCAACAATGCAGGTATCTTATATAATGTCACATATCTTTTTTATCATATTTATATATCTAAAATAAAACATAAAGTATTCAGTCTTGATAATGCTGTAAAAGGCCAAACTAGTCGAATAAAAGTTATTTGCATTTTGTGGTTTTTAGACAAGTTTTTACTTATTATTTATTTTTCATTTAAATATGCACTACCACAGAGTTGATTCATCGTCCATCGAATTTATAAAGCAACCCATTTTTTACGAACCAATAAAGCATTTTCGGCATACGGCCGCGGATTTTGTTGGTAATAGCTGCTCCACTGCTAATTTTGCTGCTGCTGCAACTCTTGGTGGCGTGGATGGTGTACTAGATTCATCAGCCATACTACAGTATCTTAGCACAATTGACTTCGGCTCTATATTTCTCGAGAAATGAAATTATCTATGTCATTTAATTTAATTCACTGACATTATTTACAGTTGCCATGGATTCAAGTCAAATTATTTATCCATCCTTAATTTGTTATACAGGAGGTATAATAGTTATTTATGTACCAAGTGCCTCTGGCCCGAGGAATGAATGTAACGCACGCGGTGCATACAAGATTTTATTTTTCACGAAAAAATTATTATATTATGATGAAAAAGCGATTTTAAAATCGTTTCATTGCTCCTATCCATTTTCCTTCTCATAGTAGGCATGTCATTTGTTGATATTTTGACGTTTGTGAATATTTTTGTCATCATATTCAGTGAATGTCATGCTGCTTTCTTTGTGTAGTCTTATAGAAATAATGAAAATGAAAATGAATTTACCCAAGAATATCATAGAAAATGCAGCCAAAGCTGCGAATAATTAATTGCCGGAGAAATCCAGAGTCGGATACGATAAGGATTATGAAATATTTAATCAATGAAATTTGCTTCATTTCTCCTAGTACAATAAGCGGGCGTTTTAAATCCATTATGCCCGCAAATGCGGGCGTAATGGCCTAGGGCATAATGAGTGTGTTTATAGCAACCGTATCCAAGGTGAAATAAACATATAATATACAAGTGAAAAATAAATAGATTATATACACTTTTAATATCCACGAATATTCCGATTTTCAAATGCAAATCGTTTGAAAATAAAACATTGCATTTTATTCGGAATATAAGGTACATTATGTGACTCGCAGGGATTTAATTCGCCTCGCTACTCTTGGCGTTTAAACATCCCTACTCAGTCACATAATGTTTACCTTATACTCCTAATAAAATAAATATCTATCACAAATTCCAAAGTGATTTCGTATCTTTTTGATGTATCCCTCATGTACGAATCGTATGTACCATTCTCAACTCACGTGTTCATTAATTTGACCAGTCTCTTGTATTAATAACACCAGGTACATCATATGCTCCCACTGAATTGTTTTCAATTTCATCTATCGATATAACAAACTGAGAAGAATCATCATGAAAATTCTATAAAAATTATTAAACATCGACAGAAAAACAAATTTATGAAGAATTTAATAACTTTGTCTTCATATACCATTAGTATCGTGATTTTACAATAGCACCTGGTATATTTCGTTAATGTAATTTCCTATGTTTTCGATGCGTCTCTGGTGTACAATATATAATAAATATGTAAAATAAGAAATTAACTTTTTGCCGCTTTTCCGTATTCATTAATTTCACTAGTCTCGCTTCTGTATTAATAACAACAGAGACATTATGTGCTTCCACTAAATCTTTTTGAATTTCATCTCTCGATTCCCGCCCTACAACAAACTTAGCAGAATCAACGAAAAACTACTAAGAAAACTCAATAAAAAGTATTGAATATTGACAGGGAAACAATGAGATAAAATTCAAGAAGAATTTAATCAGTTCGTCTTTATATACCGTCAGTTTCGATATTTTACAACACCTGGTATATTCCATCAGTCAATAGTCTTCCAAAAATTTCAAAGCGATTATGTATCTTTCTGTTGCGTCTCTCATGTAAAATTACCCTTTTTCGCTCACGTGTTCTTTAATTTTACTAGTTTCGCCTTTGTATTAATAACACCTACTCGCACTGAATTGTTTCGAATGTCCTTCCTGGATTTCCACCTTGCAACTAACTGAGAAGAATCTCCAGGATACCGAATGAGCAAATTTTATAAAAAGTATTAGACATTGACAGGAAAACAGTGAGATAAAATTTAAGAATAATTTAATAAGGTCGTCTTTATATACCATCAGTCCCGTGATTTTACAATCACACCTGGTATATTCTATTAGTAATAGAATTCCAAAGCGATTTCGTATCTTTTTGTTGTGTCTCTCTAGAAATAAAATAGTAGTAAAACCTTTTTTCGCTCACGTGTTTTTTAATTTTACTAGTCTCGCTTTTGTATTAATAACACCAGTGAAATCACCTGCTCGCACAGAATTTATTTATTTATTTATTTATTTATTTATTTATTTATTGAGAAATAAGAATACAAACAGGTATTTCAACCCAAAACAGTATTCGTAGGTTACAAAAAATATATACAATCCTTAGGCATAAACTTGAACTTAGTGCAAATAAAAGAAAAATCTACTGAAACACTGAAGAGTAACCAATAATTAGAAATAAACAAAAAGAAATCAATCTTGTGCAAAATAATGTTGTTACAACAACTTCTTCTAGCGCATAAAGGGGATATTGAAGGGATCCAAATCGAAAGAGCTCGTGTTAAACTCACTCTAAATTCTGCATATTGGTGAATTTTTTGTAATATTCAATCTACGAAAAAAATAGTGTACTGATCGTCCAACACGCCCTCGTTTAACCATGACTCCGTAACCATAATCACGTCGAATTAATAAGCTGTCACATTGATCTTAAAGGTATGTAGTTTTGTACGCAACCACGCACAGTTTGATACATGACGTTCAGAGCCATTTTTGTGGGATAATCAAATATACGCCTGCAGTAAATTCAGATAGTGGATTAATTAAGCTTGGCTATGTCAGCCGCGCTTCGAACATGAAATATTCTGGATGAATCGTCTTTTCTAATCAATATACTACCATTCTGAGTCCAAACGAATTTAAATCCTTTTTCCTTGGCTGCCGCTCGAGCTGCTTTAAAAATAATTTTATTTTTGGTAGTTAGGTGATCGTTAATATAAAATTTATCTGCTATGCCATTCAATATGAAAGCATTTTGCCTTCCCAATTCCATTCGCTTCACCTTAACTGCAGACATCATTTCATCTTTTTTTGATCTGGAGACGAATTTCACTACAATATTTCTTGGCTTGCCGACAATTTTCGTAGGCACTCGGGTGTTCGACGACAATAAATTCGGTTCCAAGGGCATGCCGACCTACTCTCCTATCTTTCCAAGAACATTGTACAAATTTTCATCTTTCTTTTCGGGTATATCCATAATTTCCACATTTTTCAATCTTGCATCTTGCTCAACCTTGTCCAATCTTAAATGCAGCTCGGATACTTCCTTTTTCAGTAAATCATTTTCCCCTTTTATCTCTTTTGCAAGTTTCAAGACTTCATTGAGCCTAACTAGTTTACTTTCAAAATCTGCTATTTTATTCGAGCAAAATGTTACGGAATCTCGTAATTCCCCTATATCGTTCCTCATAGCTGCGACCTCCGTCCTCACCGACGACATCATCCTCTGTATCGCACCAATAGCATGATCCGCCACTGGAACTCCGTCCACTACGAGCGCGGAACCTCCGCGATCCTGCAGAGGCGAGTTGTGACTCACCGATGGAACAGCGGTCCCGGAATCCCTGGCGCCACGACAGTCAACACATTCCCACCTTCCACCCGGCGTTTTCGTTATCAATGTTATTAAATTTTTTGTCAAATCCGAACATCTGCCGTTCGCATGAAGATACGATTGACATTTATTACATTGTAATCCAGGGGATTTTGTATTGAGGGAATTTGTACAAATCGCGCAAATAGGCATTATAGTCGCACAAACGATATAACAATCGCAATCACCAATATCTACGGCACAAAATAATACCAAATTCAAGCAATTAGCACCACTGATTGTATAATAAACTTGTCGAAACAGCTAGAGCACAACTAACACGTCTACGTCTGAATCGAATGTATATATATATATACATTCGATCGAATATATATATTGTTTCGAATGTCGTTCCTGAATTTCCACCCTGCAACTAACTGAGAAGAATCAACAGGAAAACGAATGAGAAAATTCAATAAAAACTGTTGAACATTGAGAGGAAAACAATGAGATAAAATTTAAGAAGAATTTAATAACTCCGCCTTTATATACCATCCTCCACTTTTGCCCGCTATACAGGTTCAAATATTTGACTTTTGCCGACCCTCGTTCCGCTCGTGGCATAACAAGAAATTACGGGTCGTAATTCATGTCTTCTCTTTCTGAAGGGCGACGCAAACCGCATCTGAAGATATTGTCGTTTCATTGTCGAACGAATATGAGAAATTTAAAAAGGATTTTGATGAGCATATCGATGACAAATTTCCGATGAATTCCTGAGTCTCTTGGAAAATTCGAGAAAGTATGGAAATCGATAGTTGCTTTTCGATATCCGAAATTTCAGCTGAAGATTAGTCATTACATGAAGTGAGCAAGGAAAATTCTTTAATAATTTAAAAAATTATCAAACAACTTTTCAAGGAAGCTGGTTATACGTATTCCGCAATACGCATACGTATAACCGGAATACGTATAACCAGCTTCCTTCCACACGTTTACGCGACGATTTTCTGCATTTTCGATGTAAGCGGTGAATTGTTGGTTCCCAATATCTTTGGTGGGAGGGCGCTCTGGGTTGTTATCCAGACAGTGTTACTAACCACAATTTGTATTGGGGAACAATTAGAAATTTGTTAATTCACTCCGAGTCAAATAAGGTGCACTACTGATGAGATCTAATACGATCGAAACAGCTGTATGCAGATTTTGAGTCGGGGTGACTTCACAATTTCTATAATTCACCGTTCGATTGTGAATGCAGATTTTGCGTTGCGGAATACGTATAACCAGCTTCCTTGGAAAGTTGTTTTATAATTTTTTAAATTATTAAAGAATTTTCCTTGTTCACTTTATGTAATGTATGAAATTGACCATGGTCAACAAGTATGTTTTTCATGATTTGATTGAAGATTAGTCGTTGATTTCATTATTTTTTTCTGGGATTTCGTCGAGTTATACAAAATATGTCCTTTTGAAATACGACTAATTTGCTTCAACTTCTGAAACTCCTAAATCCCATTATATTTTTTCATAATGAAACACTATTGATAACGCACGTATCGAAGTGCAACCTCTTCACCAGAAACTGCTTTATTTGCTTAAATTTCTCTGTTGAAGATATTTCTATACAATCTTAATTATCTAGGAACTTTGGTAAAATATTTATGGGGTTCAAACCGAACTGGTACCAGGAACTGTATTTTTGAACAAATTCCATAAGGGACTTTTTGTCAGTTCTACCTGACCACTGAGAAAAGGAACTGAGTATTTGAATTTAATGATTTCAATCCCTTATTCTACATATTCAATATTTTAAAATCCGAGCTAAATGATTTTCATAATAATTATCTGGTTTTTTCAAATTTATATTTTTGAACTCTTGAAATTAAGTCTCGAACAAAATTACTTTAGTTTTGATGGACCAAAGAAAAACTCTTTTTTAAGGTTCTAGCCCCACAAAGAGTACTAGTATATCTTTTACTTTAGGCGCCTTCCTAATATTACTAGAGTAATATTTCAATGTGAACTATTATTCGAACTAGTTTACCGATGTTTTTTGAAAATGGTTTTAATTTTGGTGCAAATTTCGTATTTCACGGTGGTCCATATAATTATGATTATGGTTTAATGACAATAGATAATTGATTCAATTAAATAATGCTTAACAATTAAATGATACTAATCTGTAACTTTACGATTACTTCAATCATAATGTTACCTTCAAGTGAGATTTTTTTTGTTTTGTTGCGTAGGTGGCTGTGATTTCAAATCTGAATATCTTTTTCAAATTTAAACAACTAAATAAAATACCTACTTTAATAATTTTAAAAATGAGAGTAGTTTACTCTTGATCAAAATTTCTTTTTTCTCCCCTGTACACCGTTCTGAAATTAAGAATGTTGACTCCTCAAATTCAAGTTTTTCGCAATCCACCAATTTTTAACAAAAATAAAATTTTCTGGCAAATATATGTATATATGGTATTTATATATATATATATATATATATATATATATATATATATATATATATATATATATATATATATATATATATATATATATATATATATATATATATATACACTCACCGACTTAAAATTCGGGACTGCCAAAATTTTGATGAAATTTAATATATAATAACTTTTATCTCCATAGTCCGATTTAATTGTTTTTTTTTCAAAATGTTTGAATGTTATTCAATTTTGAAAAAGTTCACATGTAGAAATATAAAGGAAAATGGCTGAGAACTATTTTTCCCTGAAGTTTGTAACACCCTGTAGAGTAATTCTGCAAACTAAACTCCAGTGTATATGTTTTTCTTCAAATTCTGATTCATTCTTGACATTTTGCTTTTTAATTCGTCTCGAAATCATTCTCGGTTGAAGAGATACGAATTTTTTAAGAAAACATTACACATTTTGCAACAATGATGGTTTGTCTTGGATTCTTTCGGTTTTCCCATAGAAACTTACTACGCATTCGTTAACTAGTTCTATCTGACATTTTGAATATTCGAAACATTCGGCTTGTGAATTCCGTATCTACTTTTCATTTCGCGATGCCTTTGTCATCCAAAGATTCAGCTATAGCTGTTGCTCTTCATGATATTGGTTATTCCTACAGAGAAGTGGCGAATGTGATGGGTTTTACAAAATCGAGAGACCTGTAGAGTAATTCTGCAATAAATCGCAGAATTACATTGAAAAATACACTATATCTGCTTTTCTGCAGAGTCATTCCTAACATTTTGTTTGTTTATTCTTATCGATATCTTTATCGGTACAGGAGATATGAATTTTTTAAGAAAGAATTACACATTTTAATCAAAAATCTTTAATTTCAATTGAAACATGAAAGGAGATGTGTTAAAAATTAGTACCTCGTGTTACCTCCTCTAGCTCTTATAGCAGCTACTAAACGTCGATTTATTCCTGTAATTAGACTTTGGATATCCTCTTGTGGAATATTATTCCACTCTTCTTCCAGAGCATCTCGGTGCTGTTGGAGAGTGAGTAATTGTCCTCGATGTCTCTTGATTCGTCTATCTAACATGTCCCATACATGTTCTATTGGATTCATATCGAGACTACGAGCAGGCCAGTTCATAATATTTATTGCAACGTCTTCTAAATATTGGCAACAGCTCTAGCTGAATCTTCGGATGACAAAGGCATCGCGAAATGAAAAGTAGATACGGAATTCACAAGGCAAATGCTTCGAATATTCGAAATGTCAGATAGAACTAGGAGTAAGTTTCTATGGAAACCGAAAGAATCCAAAACAAACCATCATTGTTGCAAAATGTGTAATGCTTTCTTAAAAAATTCGTATCTTTTGAACCGAGAAAGATATTGGGACGAATTAAGAAGCAAAATGTTAAGAATGAATCAGACTTTGCAGAAAAACACATGCACTGGAGTTTAGCTTGCAGAATTACTCTACAGGGGGTTACAAATTTCAGGGAAAAATAGTTCTTAGTCATTTTCCTTTATATTTCTACATGTGAACTTTTTTTTCAAAACTGAATAACATCTTCCAAACTTGAAACATTCATCTACATTTTGAAAAAAAAAAATTTGAATCGGATTATAGAGAAAAAAGTTATCATACATTGAATTTCATCAAAATTTTGGCTGTCCCGAATCTTAAGTCGGTGAGTGTATATATATATATACAACAGGTGTGTGTAAATATATATATATATATATATATATATATATATATATATATATATATATATATATATATATATATATATATATATATAAAATATATATAAAATATATATATATATATATATATATATATATATATATATATATATAAATATATATATATATATATATATATATATATATATATATATATATATATATATATATATATATATATATATATATATATATATATATATATATATATATGTATAATATACATAATGGCGTCTCCAGCGGCTACCATCAAATCAAATTAGCTGAAATCTGGTAACTGGGATTGCTTTCGAGGCAAAAAGAAACTATCATAATGAAGGTAAATTTCTCCTACCGTCGTTGTTTCGCGTAGATATATATGTCTCATGATTATACAATTTTCAAGGTACATATTGGTATCTCTAGCGGCTCCCATCAAACCAAATGAGATGGCATCTCGTGTTCTTCAGGGGGCAGAACGAAACTTTAAAATTTTTAAATTTTTCCAACCTCCGCAATTTTCACTCGGATATGTGTTTCGGGGTTTTTGAATATCTGGTCTACACAGCTTCTGCAGCTTGAGATAGAGTGTTGAAAATTGGTGAGTGGATTGAGTTGAAATACAATCCTTGTGGGTTTTGACTGATTTCCTCAACCGCACTTCGCGGAGACTATTCCGTTCGAATCGCATCTACACCTGCTTCGCTATCAGTACGCGATGCACTTCGCAATTTTTTGTTATAGTAAAATAATATATTTTATCATTATTATCAGTTTGTTATTGAAGCGTGGTTCTTTAGTACGCAATGCACATCGCGAATTTTTTGTTTGAATAAAATAAGTTATGTTATAATTTTTGTTACAGTTTGTTATTAAAGCGTGGTATTTTAGTACACGATGCACTTCGCAATTTTTGTTTGTATAATATAAGTTATTTTATAATTTTTACTACAGTTTGTTATTGAAGCGTGGTTCTTCAGTATGATGCACTTTGTAAATTTTTTTGTTTAAGTAAAATAAGTTATTTTATAATTTTTATTTCAGTTTGTTATTAAAGCGTGATTCTTTAGTATTAAGGGTACGCGATGCAATTCGCAAAATTTTTTTCATTCAATAAAATGAATTATTTGATTTTTATCTGGATTCGTTATTATAATTTATTCCGTTCGAATCGAATCTCGACGCGATGCACTTCGCGCGAAAAATACGAACTTTTTGACTGAACCCCACTGCGTTATATAGATCCTAACGCTCGGAGGGTAACATTCGGCCCAAGGCCTCTGGCCCGAGGGATGAATGTTGCCCGATGGGCGTTAGGATCTAGTAACGCACGTGGTGCATATAAGATTTTATTTTTCACGAAAAAATTATTTTATTATAATGAAAAATCGATTTTAAAATCGGTTTATTGCTCCTATACTTTCCATTTTCCTTCTCATAGTAGGCATGTCATTTGTTGATAATTTGACATTTGTGAATATTTTTGTCATCATATTTAGTGAATATCAATGCTGCTTTCTCTGTGTAGTCTTAGAAATAATGGAAATGAAAACGAATTTATCCAAGAATATCATAGAAATGCAGCCAAAGCTGAGAATAATTCATTACCGGAGAAATCCAGAGTCGTATACGACAAGGATTATGAAGTATTTAATCAATGGAAGTTGCTTCATTTCTCCTCGTACAATTAGCGGGCGCTATGATACATTATGCCCGCTCATTACGCCCTATAGCAACCGTATCCAAGGTAAAATCAACAAATAATAAACAAGTGAAAAATAAATTCTTTTCAAACGAATATTTTCGTTTCGTTCCGCAAATGATCCGCAGACGAAAACACCACCGATTTCTTCGGAATTGTTGCTTTGTGAGATTAATACGACTACATTGAGATATCAGTCTTCCCATCGAGAAGTTCGTATCGCCGCGTTAATGCAGACAAACAACGATCAAAGTGGATTCAGGGGCGATAATTGTAACGCATTGTTCACCCCATAGGACGTCCCGGTGCATCTGTCTACGCTCTCTCTTATTAATCGTGCCGCCACCGACAATCATGCAAATGCGGACTCGTTTTTCGACCCATTAGTTCCCGTCCTGACGCCCGACAATCTCCTTCCCAAGACGACGGACGCCGCCTCCGCAGTCTCCCCGCGGAGAAATTCGGTATAATATGAAATTTTCGAAATTAATTTTATTATCGAATCACTTTTACGCGTGGATCTAAGTAAGCGTATGCATGTTTGTGTATTTGTATGTATGTAAGTGGAAAATTATCTTGTATTGTAGGTATACACTGGTGTTTTCTCCAAATCATTTTTTTTTTAACTCGAGGGACCTACAGTTTAACGCCGGTTCCGAACGGCCAATGGGCTTGTAAACTATGTACATTACCCAACAATTTTCAATCATAAATAACCACTTAATTCCGGACATACACAACACCCAAGAGCGAGGTGGGACTCGAACCCACAATCCTCGGTTTACAAACGGTATAAGGCGGTTCACCTTACCGCTGGTCTACCGAGGCCTCCCTCTAAATCATAGTTGTGGGAATATGCACATATCGTCACAAAAAAATTTCTCTGATTATATAACTCATGTATGAATAAGCCAATAGAATCCGTGAATTTTGCATAACTAGTGCGTATTGATAAGTGAATATACCCTTGACGACGTGATATAATCGTTTTGGTGTTTCGCCTCGTGTCAAAATGTGAATGTTTTCATATTGACGATGTTTTGACGTTCGTCAAAAAAAATTAATATTTTTTATTCGTTATATAATCGTAACGAATACCACTCGAGCAATCGAAAATAATGGTTATACTGACCTCGTCACTCGACGTATTTTCTTAAAACACCACTCGAGATGCGCTCTCGTGGTGTTTCGCAAAATACGTCTCGTGACTCGGAAGTATAATCGATTATTTTCGATGCTCTTGTGATATTATAACTGATAATAGTGTAGATCGGCTGTTCTCAACCTTTAAGAATTCGCGGCCAATTTCCTACTAAAATGGGTATCTCCTCCCCCCCTAACCGTGACATGTAATACTAAAAAAAGTCTGTTGTTTGGATTGTGTGTGCAGATCACCATTTCATTTGTATCTCGCGCCCCTAATACCTAATGCAGTGGAATGTTATCATAAAAAAAAACAAACCGTATCGCTCCCCCTAATAACCATGATCCTCATGTCAGTTATATCTCGCTCCCCAATACAATAAAATATAATACTAAAGAAAAAATTTCTTCTGTGGTGTCTGTGCTCGCCTCCCTTCAGTATGCTTCTCCTTTTAGTATGCTCCCCATTGGTCTCTTCAGTTTCACCGATAGTTGTGTAATTGACTATTGCACTGTGGAAAGTCAACACAGTAGAATGTGGGAGTGGTTTTTAAATCCTCATACTTCCCAGACCATAATTTTGTAGATTTTTTATATGTTATATATTTTCTCCGGTGCATTCAAGTATCCCTAGAGACCCCCCATCAGACCAAATGCGCTGAAATTTGGGTTTTGTTGTTTTTTGTTGTTCTTGATGCAGTATATAACGATCATCATTAGGGTAAATTCAGGCATAATTTTGAAATCTGCAAGCTTTGATGGAGATGGTGGTGAAGTGCAGGGGCGTAAATTTGGAGGCTGTATGATGCTAAAAACGTCTTTTCAATAGATTTTTGCACCTGTAACTATTAAAAGTGCCTTTTGGAATATTAACTTTTTCCAAATTATATCACGTTTTTTCGTGAAGATTTTTGGATTTTCGTTGCTTTTTGGAATTTGCGCACCTCTATAACAGATTAAGTAAGAGAGTACAAATTTGGTACTGTGGATATAGTTGATCCTTTTGTGCTTTCAACTTTTTTCTTTGAGTGCCGCTATTTGAATATAGATATTTCATTTTTTACTTCCAATATCAAACACATAATACTCAAATATTATGGAAGACCATTAGTTTAAAATGAATCTCGTTACCTTCGTTTTCGTAATCCCATACTGTTATTTTGATTTAACGGTATTCAGATAACAATTGGAAAGTCAGTGTTAACCGCCGCCGGCCGTTAGAATTTCATAACTGCCGGCGGCCGTTAAGAAATCACTTGTTCAAATATTTATTTCAAAACATCATTCTGCTTACAATAAGAACATTGAAATCTTGGCCCACAGCGAGGTGGGAGAATAAACCTCTGATTTTCATTTCGCATAGGCTAATAATACATCTTCATTAACCACCTTTACATTCTTGCTCTCACGCCACATTTCAAAATTTTCATATTATTTTTGATATCGCTCTTGAGTTATTTTCGGCAGTTAATCAAAACTCGCTGCACTGCACATGATTCTCCCAATATTTCTAAAGGAATTTGATTTTGTTCCGCAATTTCATCAATTTCATCCATGGTCGTCGTTAAAGCGAACTTGAGAACACAAAAAACTGACGTTGTTTATAAAACTGTCAAACTGTTCCATGACAACAGAGTGCACGACGTTGGGATTTTTCTTTAGAATTGCGAGGTACGGGGTTTTTTCTTTCTTCTGAATCAAAATATAATCTTTCAACGGGATTACGAAAAATTTTTAACGACACACGGCCGATACGCAAATAACGGATTCAGTTAGTTATAATCCTCGGCTGCGCCTCGGATTACAATATCCAACCTTATCCGTTCTTTGCTACATATCGGCCTTAATAACTATTGCATGGTTTCAAGTCGTTAATGTATTCATTTTAATATAGAGGATTTATATTGTTTCATGATTTTCGAGTTTTTTTTTCAGCTCAACAGACCTTTCTAACTAACGTAGAGAGTAAAAAATATGTATTCGAAAAATAACAACACTGAGCAAAAAATACGACCTCAGTAGCGAAGCATGCTGCTCAGCTTTTTTTCAAGCTTATGTAAGCAAGTGAGTTGTAACCATGTTGTGTCCTTTATTGAACCAAAAATAGTCATTATGCATATATAATAACACGGTTACTCAAAGTTGTTGAATTTTATTGGATAGGTGATATTGAAGAATTTTTATTTGACTTCAAATGCTTTTTCAGCTGTTACTGATATCTTCTGATATCAGCTAGGTACCTATATTAGAAGATATCACTAAAACCTGGAAAATCAAAAAAAATTAAAAGGAATTGTGTGTCTGCTCTCAGTTTTTGTATATCTTTCAATATTTTATTAACTTCAATTAAGGTGAGGTTGGGCAAGTGCGCTATACATTTTGTCGAGTTCAACTTTAAACAGCTACATAAAATCTGCTTTTTATGCTAGAGAGATTATTAGTTTTGCAAAAGAAACTTCTACCACTTCTGTATTGTTCTGTGTCATAGGATTCCGCGAAAAATTTACATGTTTCATAAACGAAAAGAAAAAAGAGGTCCCTAGTATGCACTTACCCCATAAAATGAAGTAAGTGCTTAACCCAGCCTTCGAAACGTTACAAAGACTAATTAGTGCACGACGGGGCAAGTGCCAGATAGTTCGATTCCTGATGTTTGAATGGTTTTTGAATTTTTGCAAATCGGAGCATAACTCTCTGAGATACAGAGTTTGACAGCTTGTCGAACAGAAATTTACTGGGTGGTTAGAAAAAAATCAATTTAAAAATGTGATCAACGTTATATATTTATTTTCATTGAACAACTCGAATATTATAAAATAAAAATTCAACAAAATCGCAAGACATTTCATCACAAAAGGGTATCTGAATTATGTGAAAAATACAAAATTCTACAATACAACAATAAAAAAAAATTTTTGGTACTTTTACGCAACTAGGAAATAAGTGAAACAATATTCATCACTGAATGTTGTAACTAGGCCTACCAACTTTTGGTGATATCATTGGCTCATCTTTATCAAATATCGAATAATTCAAACACGTAATACTTGATCGTTTTCTTGGCCAAAAATTTGTTGACCCAGTCACCAACAGCCATGTCATTGACTTTTTTAAAGTCTGTAGCATCTTCTCTCTGCTCTTTCCTCTTCTTCCATTTTTCTTGAATACGAATCGTAAGGGGGCAAGTGCATAGCATCCTGCACTTGTCCCACTGTTGACTAGCGCACTTGCCCTGACACCTCAATTTTTTGAGGTAAGTGCAGAGTACAGCCTAACTTAGGTGAAATGAACAAATATAATTGAATTCAAGTTTTATTCTAGAACTACAATATTGAACTACGTACTTAGTATGAGAAATATGCAAAAAATTGTAAAATGTGGTGGATCAACAGAGATGACCTTGACTCCTTCCAACTTGACACACGAGACTAAACCATATGGTCACTTTGAAACCGCGCCAATACTGAAGCGCACTGCCCTGAAGCGCCTCTACCGGCAAAGTTTTTATGGTTCTAAAGTTGGCAACAGAACCCACAGATGTTAGCTCTCTGACTCAAGCTTAACAGGACAAAAGAGGGCTACTATGCACTTGCCCCACCTTACTTTACTTGATAATTTTGTTTCATGTGCACAATCACTACATATGAATAAATGAACTGCACTCTAAAATCAAAACACAAATTGACGGTTAGGTTGCTGTTGTATGTGTTGTATCATATATACACCTATACATGCATCATCTGCTGCCGGTATACCCTAATATATGCTGCGTAAACTCCAAAAATAATTTCAATAACATAATAAATAATATAAAATATGATAAGATATATGCAATTAATCAAACATACATACCTACATACATACATTAAATAACAGACAGCTGTTCGTTCTTCTTCTTGAAGTGCCTTACCCGGTTTTGGATGTAGGCTACCTCTCTACAACTATTCGTGTTGTGCGTGATACAGTGATTCACGAATAGGAGGGACCTAAAGTTTAACGACGCTTGCGAACGTCTTCATAAAGAGACTCTACAATGAGCTGTTCGTTAATTCAATTAATGATAATAATAATAATTAAAAAATGAACCGCACCCACGAGTTTTTCAGATTCATCTGCTTCGTTATTGCTTATCATTCAAATCAGTTTTTTTATAACTTTCAATACTTTATCAACTTCAATCACTTAATAATTTTGTTTATTGTGCACAAATATAAGTATTACTAGATATAAGATATAAATATCTATACATGCATCAACGGTTGCGGGTATACCCTAATATATACCTCGGTATACTAATAATCTCGAAGTGAAAGGTGCGCATAGTACGTTGCGCAAAGGAACGTAACATTTCACTTTTAGTTAACGCTCGATTTTAATCCTCATACAATTTTCATAAACTCCAATACAAATTTTCAATAATACTATTTAGTATTACCTATTCGAAGAAATTCAACGACTTTGAGTAACCGTTTAATCATATAAAGGTATTTTTATTTTGATAGTTTTATGATTCACCTTAGCTAATTCAATGATAAAAACTGCGCCTCGTGCGAATATTCGCGACATTTCATGGTGATCATCATCAATCATTCCTTCGCATCTGACGATGTCTGTTCATGACGAAATATGGGAACGTACAATGGCGAATAGCCGGAAGAAGACCGAATTCGACGCTGTCCGTCTTACCCTACATCCATAAATAAACCCATTGTTGTGAGTCTTAGCGACTCAACTATACTTCCTCATAATATAATATCCATATCTTTTTTCTAATTTTTCTATGAAAATTCATCGGCTCTCCGTAACTTGAAGAGCTTTATTTATTGTCTTCGCAGCTCGTAATGGAGAAAATCTTTAGATCAGAGATTTCATAGAATAGAAGCGACTATCTCAGAAGTTAAATTTAAACAGATGGAGAATGAATAACGTTTTATCAAAAAATCTGTTGGTCATATTTATCTCACTAAGAGGTTACTACGTGCATTCACATTATCTTTATGTAAAAGTGTTGAAGAAATAAATATTAATTAGATCTCAAATTAAATGTAATTAGAAAATTTTGAATGACAGAATTGATAGTTTTGTCTGGTATAACCGGAAGCGATACAAGGTAGCCATTTTTTTCTATAATTGGAATATACTGGCAGATTGCTACATCCTACATCCATTTTCAAATATAAATTACAATCAGTTTCTCCTATACGGGTGCCTATCGTTGTGACATACCCTGTATATATATATATATATATATATATATATATATATATATATATATATATATATATATATAAATATATAGATATATATACAGATATATATATATATATATATATATATATATATATATACATATTATATAAATATATACTAGTTGAGTCCGAAATGAAAGCGTTTTTTGTTATGATAGATGAAGTACCGTAGGACAATCACTTTTTGCAGAGTACAGTTTTCCTCAAAATTCTCGTTAAAAAAATAGTGTTGAAATTTTCGGATAATTTTAACTGATTGAGTGATTTCATTCAAATTTTCAGGAAGTGTTTGTGATGTTCTCAAGCATCTTTTGAAAAAATTCCACTTTTCCAGGACTGGGCCTAGAGCGACTCTTATTTTTTCAAAAGAAAAAAATTTGTATGATCCTGAATTTTTTGACTAATTAAAAATTATTTTTTGAATCCATGTTTAATTCCTACTCGTTGCGACATTTACGAGATGAAGAATAAAAATCATTGTTTTGTTTGGAAACTTTCGTTGTTCGAAACTACCCACTCTTTTCACATGACAACGGAAACTAAACAATAATGAAGTTAAAAAAGTTTATCAAAAACATCTCAAGAAAATCGTTAGAAGTTGCAATCCGAAAATTTTAACTCTGTATTTTCTTAGAGACGTTTGCGGACACATGTTCCTTTGCAATAAGTGATTGTCCTATTGTACTCTATCTACCATAACAAAATGTGCATCTCTTCAGAGGCCCTCATCAGATCAAATGAGCTGAAATTTGGTATCTGAGAGGTTTCTTGGTGTAGAAAAAAACTTTCGAATTTTGAGTAATATCAGTTCAAATTTCGTCATCTTCAAGCTTTGGGCAAGCAAACGGCGAGCAAATGCATGAGCGTAAACTGATAGTGAAAGAAGTAAAAATTAATTATTGATAACATATCAGAAATTCAGATTTCTAGAGCTTCTTGGATGGAGCTCAAAAAAACGGCTTTTGGAGATTTTCGCACAACATAACCTTCCAAATGGAGTACGACTTTTCATAAGTTTCCCGTGAATTGATTTCAAGTTTGAGGGTGCAATTTTTGCACCCTCAAACTGAGTTATAGAGTTGAAAATTTTTACGGTAGAAACTTTTGTCTCTATTCGTCACCATTTTTATGTGGATTCCTTGTTGTTTTCGTAGTTTTTCAGGTTTAGCGCACCTCTACAGCTCATCCAGATAAGGTTATATGGTTGAAATTTCTTACGTGGAAGAGTTGATGTAAGGAAAGTACATTGTAGCAGCTTGAAGTATATTCCGCCGAGATTACAAGTATTTTGTAGTTTTTGATGTATTGTGCACCTTCACATCTTCAGTTGAGGTGGGGGAAGTGAATATTTGGGATTTTGATTGAGATCTTTCACCGCTGTAATTTTAAGTTGAAATTTAAAGCGTTTTTGAGGATTTTAGGACTTTGCGCATCTCTACAGCCACTCCAAATTTAGTTGAAAGGCTTGAAATTTGAACGTAAATTAGGTTATTTGTCACGGAGGTTCTTTTTGGGTTTTCAATAGCTTTGTAGAGCTCTTTAACCCACCAAATTGAGGAAGAAAATTTCTATGTGGAAAATACAGAAGTTTGAAATATTTCCTTAGTGACGGAGCTCTGCTGCTCAAGCGTGTTTTTCCGTGATGTGCATATGACGCATTGTACAGTTGTAATTGAATGAACGCGGTGCATATTGCGAAATTCTATTAAACCGGATGTAGTTTTTGACGTATAAATTAAAGAGCACTTTCTCGGAGCAGATAGAGTAATGCTTGTTCTCGCAGTAGCCGTTTTTGCGTTATCAAATTTCTATTAAAACTTTCTACTCTCTGCAACGTTTCACGGGCCGGCTGTGGTATTCCGATGCATTCGATAAAAGTTCTCTGTACTGTGCTGCACAAGGGAAACCGCCTCTAATTCACATTTCCGTTCAACCTTTGCACTCTTAATTATGTTCTGTAATTTAGTCCGCAAATGTAATTTCGTAGAAAGTTACCCCAGGGGTTGAACTCGGTCATAATTGATTTTTCGCGTTTCGCTGCTCTCATCGAACAGGACGAACCTTTTTCAACACTGAGATATTTTATTATGAATATGATATTGGATGTTGTTCCTTTCTGTTGATGAAAGGCCATCTCTAAACTGGATGAACGTAAGCAAGTAATTGGATTATTCTCAAGTTTTTAAAAATAGATGCATTGGCGAGAAAATGTTTTGTATAGTATGTTTATATATATATATATATATATATATATATATATATATATATATATATATATATATATATATATATATATATATATATATATATATATATATATATATAATTTTGGTTTTCAACACTAAGAATTACTTTTTAAAAAAAACAATTTATTCAATATGAAGTTTACAAGATGGAAGTTACTTAATTAATCTTACGGTTCTATGTTAGTGAGGGCTTATATAGGCAAGCAGCGATAAATCAGTACAAGGTTACTATTGACGTCATTAAAATGGATAAGCTGTACTTTGACTACATAACTCCTTCCCATTTAAGGAGGGAAAGTTCGTTATCCTTAATTTTAAGGTGGCGAATCTTCAAGAAAATTCTATAAAAAATTATAATCACTACAATAATAATAAAGATTACAAATACAATTGTTATGAAACTTATAGTTGTAGGATGTGGAGCCCATTGGTATAGGTCGTCCAGTTTGGGGATGTCTTCTTCTTGGATATTCTTCCAATTTGTTGTATAGGTCCAATTCACTTCCAGTGGCGCAAGATAGACCTGAGCATAGGTGTTGAAAACTTCTCGGGGGTGTATTCTCTTGAATCCATCAGTAATTATACATTCTGACGTAATCTGAGATAAATTAGGGATTTTATGAGAGAATGAACCACTTTCGCATTCTTCTTGTATCATTTCATTGTTAATGGAAATGATATTTCCATTTTCCATTTCGAATAAATCTTTTTGAGGCTCAACCGAACTGCGATTACAATGTTCTTGCAGGGTTTTTAGAACCATTCGGACACATTCAGGGGGTTTCTTCAGGTATTCCTGTTTACAGATGTAGAAGTCTTCGACTTGTTGAATGACCTCGGTATTCCATACAATCTCTTCGTTGCGTGTTAACCCATAGGAATTAAGGTTAGGAATTTTGGTAGCTCGGAAAGGTACGTTATACAATCTAAACAGGTCATATTTATCATTCTTAAAAATTGGTATGATTATGCTTAATAAAATATTGAAACCCTTAATAAAAACCTTTGTTACGCATACAGCATAATAGTCTGTTAAATGAGAGGATGGTAACATTTTTTCTTTCTTTATTACTTCATTAAATTTCGACAGAGGTAGAATATTTTCATGTAAAAGGTGCAACCGTGCAAAACTGATGGCATTTTCAATTTCTGATAATATTATTGCTATCTCGTGTGAATGGAGAATTGTTAGATTAAGTTTTAAACTTAAATCGTTAGCTACCTTTAACTGTTCAGTTTTCTTAATTAAAAAATTAATAGTATTCACATATTTCGTTTGAGTATCGGATACTATTCGCAGTACTTTCTGCTGATTAGCTTTCAAAATGTTCTCATTCTTTTTAATTGTTTCAAAAAATTTTTGATATATTAATTCATCGTCCGCGTCTAAAGTACCAAATAAAAATTTAAAAGTGGATCCTCCAATATTCAATAGTCCTTTTCGCGAACGTATTTTCTGTGTGATTATATTATCAAAAGTTTGCTCATTTCTATTGACCGAAGTATTAGCCATAACCAGATATTGGTACACAGGAACAGTATACGTCGTGTTTATGCTTTCTTTAATTATTTCTTCTTGGATTCTAATTAATTCGGGTATTCCCGATATATCATAATGAAACAGTAAATATTTAGCATGATCGGCTACATAAATTTTGCCTAAATGTATAGGTATTAAATTATGCGAAATCTCTTGAACAGAGAATGTATGAACTTTAACCAATATAAATAAAAGGATGAAGGATACATGGGTCATCTGAAAATTAGGAGAAGTAATTAGTGTCTTCTTTATTTTATTCGATTTCTATGATAGAAATGTTTGCTTTGAGGATTTCTGATCCTAATGTCTGTAATAATGTTTCTAGACTTTTTCTTGTAATGTTTTTTAAATTTGGATTGACATTTTTGTTTTAAATGAACAACTTCTTTTTCATAAAAGTCTTTTTGACTTCGTCCCTTTTCAATTAATTTTCCATTATTTGCTGCGTTTTTTGTCTTGTGGCAGCATTCCGCTACTTGCAATATATTTTTCAAGGTTTCACGATTTGTCTGTACGTAATTTGAAATTATTTCATGCGATGTATCATCTGCAGGAATAGTTATATTTGAATCTAGGTCGTTTGTTTTATGTTTGGAGATAAAGATAATTAATCTCGTCTTCTAAAGATATTAATTTCGCGGGAGACAATCGAGTGGTCTGTATAACATATATTGTTGCAATCTCGAGATGCATCATCGCTTATCTTAAGTGCTTCCTTTCGTTTATTGTTGTCCTTTCGAAGATAAGGATTCATCTTCATCTATTTTTAATCGGGACAAGTAGTCCACATCATTGTACGTTCCTGGTTTGAATTTTATCTCGCAATTAAACTCTATGGGATAAGAATGTCGTCTTGCAATTACTTCTTGGAAATTAATAGGAATTTCAGAGTTTTCGATCTTTGTAATTCGTACATTTGATATTTTAGGATTTGGAATTTTTAATTTCTCTTTGATGAGAGTCTGTGAAATTTTCAAAAATAATTTCCTCTTTATTTAATTGATTATTCACGTTTTCCGGAATTTGTTGATTCGTATAAATTTTTATCTGTATATCGCAATTTGAGTATACATATTTAATCATTTCATAAATTTGATTCCAGTCTTATTTATCAAGTCCTGTCGATAGTTTTGTAAGGGCAATACATTTATCTCTTTTTTTCAAGCATAAAGTTTAGAGACAATAAGGTGGAAAATACATTTTCGTATGTTTGGTTTATCAAAAAATTTATTTTTAAGTGATGAGGTAGTAAAGCATTCTGTCTTGATTGCGTATACAAGCAACTTGACCAAACATTTTTATTTTGCGAAATTAGTTCTGTAACATTGTTATATTTATTTTTGAAATGAAGGGCGATGCCTTTATTCATATGGAAATCTTTACTCACACAGTGACACAGAGAAAAATCTGCTGGCGCATTGAATAAATTATCTTTCTCTTCTGTTACATTATCGCTAGTTATTTGTTTCCGTTGAAATAAATTGAATAAGGAATTTATCGTATGATAATTGATTTTCCTTACGTTCAATATTTTCAGTTTTTTTGGATGTTTTTTCGAATATTTATAAATTTTAGACTGAATTGGAATCTCATTTTTTGTTTTACCATTATGTTTAATTTCTGATTTGAAATTAAATGGTGGTTCTGGTAGCTGAAAAGCTTTTTCCGCATTATTTAGTGCATCTAAGTTAACGGTGTTTCTGAGGCACTTATCTGAAAATTTTCATGATCTACTTCCTCAATTTCTTCAATAACATCTGAATTATTTTCGTAATTCAAATCAGTATTTTCTTCGAATTGATTTTCATCGTTATTCTCTGTATCGAAATTAGTAATTTCTTCCGATATATAATTAGGATTTAGTTGTCTTGTATTTTGGAAATGATTATATCCCTGCGCATTTCTATTATATGGCGCTCTGTTGGGTATTTGATTATTATTTTGCACTTGCCTTTGTTGTGCTATCGGGTAAGCCGTTGTCGTAGACATAGGGGATGGTCTATATTTTGGTATATAATTACTATTAGGTTTAAACACATTTTTTTTTTGATGTTTCAGGTTGATTATTTCCAAAAACTTGTCTGTTAGTGGGAAATCTGTCTTTGCGTAATTATTTTAGGTTGTATGTTAATTGGTCGAGAAGGAAATATATCTTGTTGGCTATCGCTCGTATGCTTCCAAGTTCGCATTAAATCTAACTGGGATTTTTGAGAAATATAATTTTCGACCATTGTAATAGCTAAATCGAATGTTATATTCGGTGTCGTCAGTAAGGAGGTTTGCAATTCTATTGCAACATTACTAATTAAAACATTTTTGGCTAAGTCCGAGACCAATTGTTTGTGTAATAATTTTAATG
>JARQZK010002249.1:0-15000 GCA_030704885.1 Cynegetis impunctata | reverse complement strand
TTAAAAAAATATTATTCATTATAAGTTACTGAACAGAGATGCATTTAATAACTATTATAAGAAAAATAGAAAAATATGAAACACTGCTACAAAACAAAGCTCTATTACTTTTCTGTTGAAAATGTTTTGAAAATATTGTTTCAATTATTGGCCATTCTGTTGAAGATACAGCCGACATCTTCTGAGGATAGCGCCAATCGACCACAGTTAAAACAAAAGTCTTATACCTAAGTATTCGAAAGCTTCTCTCGTGGCATTCATCAGAGCATCTCGATTGTCGTGCTGCGTGTGGTTTATTTAATTTTTTATCCAGTTAATGGGACCATTATTACCCATACCCTGGTTTTGGAATATTTCATTAGGATAAACATTTTCCATATTGAGCCAACGGAATTTCGTCAAGTAGTTCAGAAAGAAAATCATCCAAAATTTTGAAGTATATTCGGTGATTCAAGTTACCGTCGAAAATGCGGTAGGATAATATTCCTCCAAAAACGAAACAAGATACATTAAAGCCGAATCTGCCTTGTTTTTGACGAACCACCGTAACGTGCTCTTTTTTATTCGACCAATAACGATGATTATTTCGATTAAAAATGCCAGCGCTACTTATATGGCTTTCATCGGACAGTACCACTGAAAGCCCAAAATTTATATAAAATAGAGGTCCATGGCTTGATTTGGATTCAAACCAACTTGGTAATATATCCCAACCATATCTAATTTTTCGTAGTTTTGATATACTGGATTATTATTCGCCATTGTAAGAAAAATTTGTACAATTTGACAGGAACTATAAACATTCTGCACTTGCTTTTTTTTCATAGCCACCTACTAATTAGGTCCAGAGCGTATATAGTCAATAAATAGTGTTTCATTAGAGTTTAAATTTATTGTTCTGTCCAATTGTTTTATAAAGTATATTAAACAATATTTTTTTAAAGAAAACTTTTCGTTTTACGCTATATAAATGGAAGTGATATTTTTGTTCATTGCGCCGAACGATCTATTGAAGTGATATTTGTCCTCACTAGCCATAAAAAAAAAGAAAATTATCTAAATACAGGGCTAATACTTACAATATTATATAAGTATCATATTTTTGAAAAGCGCAAACTATTTGTGTTTCGATTATGGAAAAATATACAGAGTGTTCCATTTAAAAAATTATAACATTGGGTTATATCTAAACAAAGACAACTCATTTCAAACTACGCCACTGAATTCTACGTAAAAAATGTATAAAATACAGTTTTTACTTTTCCTATAAGTTAAAAGACAGCTGTGATACAGGAGGGGGGCCAAAATGCAATATTTTCAACTTCGCTCTGTATCTCAAAAACGAAGCAAGCTATGAAAATTTTGTTTGAGGTATCGTGAGTTTCACAAAAAAGTAGCCAACGTTCGCGAAAACCGCAAATCTTTATCTTTAAAAATAAGCGAGTTATCCCGTAAGGACATCGAAAATGGGACAGCCTGTACAGTCAAATTTGTGAATGATACTCGAATTTTAAGTCTTTCGCTCTGAATCTCGAACAAATAAAGAACCTTCAAAATTCGGCATTACATTTTTATGTGATTCGTTTTCTCCCATTCTGTTGTTTGTGTTTTTTCTGTTGTACTCTACGTTTGTAAATGTTCGAACCCCTCGTCGTGAGTCGATGGAAAAATTAATACCCTTGGTGATAAACCGAAGAACGAAATCAATACGAAAAAAAACTGATGTAAACGTTAAACTCGCAGACAACAAGAAAACAAACACACCCACCGAACGGAAGCTCTCGATGCTTTGTAATATTTTCACATTGGGAAATTGAGACCGTTGATCCATGTTTCGTGATTGAAAAATTTTTATGCGTATGAATTCGACCCTCTGCTACGAGAGTAGAATTAATGCTTTGTGTTTATCAGAAAATTTGCCAAATGAAAATATCGCGCTGAAAATAATTCTAAATATTTCGCAGATTCGAAGGGCAGTATTTGAGCTTCAGTGCAGTCACGTCACGTGTGATAATATATAATAATAATAATACAATGTTGAATTGAAATGGCATTTACTTCGTGAAAGTTCATATTCGTTACTTTATAGAGAAATAAAAAACTAACTTTTCACAGGTTGAAATAAAATCTAATGAGTAAACGCGTTTCGTCATAACATTGACTTCATCTCGTATTTAATTAAGGTATTACAAAACAATCTATATATTATACGAAAAATTGAACATATGATTGACAGTCTCATTCAGAGAAAAAAATACAAAATGGCAATTTCAGAAGTTTACCCACTTATATCCGAGAATTGTTCAGTATTCAACAGTTTAACATACTTGGGCAAACCTTCCGAAAACCTGAAATTGTTTCTTCATAAACAAAATTTCAATATCAAAGTTTCATATAAATCCAACAATAGCATTGGAAAATTGATAAAAAACAACATATCAAAAATTCATAGAGAAGAACGTACCCACTGGTGTTTATAGACTCAACTGTAACGATTGTGAAAAATTCTATATAGGACGTACAATTAGAAATCACAAAACACGAACACCAATATATTACAGTTGAAAATAGTCTCCACAAAACTAACTGTTGGGAATCCCTATAAATCAATAAATATTAAAATTCCGGAAACCTAGTTAACGACCAGATTGAAGTAAACCCTTCTCCTCTACTTAATCTGTTCAATGTACATACCAATAACTTTGAATGAATTGCTTATTGTTATTCAGTTTCTCTAGGAACCCCTCTGTTATGTTCAATTTTTCGTATAAATAGATTGTTTTGTAATACCATAATTTAGTACGATACAATGTTATGACAAACGTTACAATTAGAAAAAAATAATACAATGATAATTTTTTTCACAAAATGACTTACATATGATCTACAAATATAAATGCATACTGAAAGAACTGTAAAACCTGAACTAGGCTCGTGTGTTTCACAATTTTTCCCCATTTAACGAATGAAGAATATTCATAGGTTATATCGTAAATTTTCATATATAATAAATAATATTGAGAAAAAAAACAGCTTATATCCAGTGCTATACACATGAGGAGAAAGAGAGAGCGAGAAGCGAAAGGAAAAACCGTACACTACCCCATATTCTGTATTCTGTATTTTCGGGAGTGCAATCGAGGCCACAGCACTTAGGCCCCATTGGGCCCTTTGTGGATCCTCCCCGGGAACATCACCAGCCTAGGCTTCCATTCATCCCAGTCGTTTGAAAAAGAGGGTGATTGCTCCTAGGGAGATTTCCCTCAAGACGGCTAAGATTGGCCACCTTTCACCCAGAGTGAATTCTCGGAGTGACAAGACAGCGGGGCATTCACAGAGAACATGTTGTTCTGTCTCGTCTTCCTGCTCACAGCCTCTGCAGAGAGGTGTGTCGCTCAATCCCATATTAAATGAGGGCTTTCGAAGTTGGCAGTGTCCCGTTGAAATTCCCACGACATTGCGTAGTTTTCCTCTGGGCATCGCCAGGTAGATCATTGATGCATCTTTATTGGGATAATTTAAAAATTCCCTGGCAAGTCTGCAATTAGTTGTTTCATTCCATAGATTTTTGAATTTTTGATGGGTGTTCTCTCTTATCATTTGTGACTCTGCTGTCAGCGGTAGTACGCTGAAAGGGCCAGGATCGAATATGTTTAGGCCGGCTGCTTCCCAAGCCAATTCGTCAGCTTTTTTGTTGCCATTGCATCTCGAATGGCCTTTGACCCAGCACTATACTTAATATTATATATATGTATCATTGTATACTTATACACCTAAAATATGTGATTTGCAAGGGCTCTGCACCCGCAAGTACTTGATTGGCATTCCCATAGTGACTGTGAAATTAGTTTATGATTATTCTTCAGGGCCCAGTAACGATTGTCTACTATCTGTGTGTAGATTTTAATGGTTTTGTTCGTTATGTTCTACAAGCAAATCATTCATTATAGCTTCTGTCGCGAACTATGCTTGGCCTCACTATTCTTTGTCCATGGTCCACTTAAGTTGAAATCGCAGGTGTCTCGAATATATTCAAACGGCAGCACGCTCCTTTTCTTTGCTTTGATCCGTCCGTTGAAAATATTGATTGTTCCTTATTCGGGAGGTCTCATTTCCACTGTTTGTGTGTATTGCGTATGGTTTATCGAAAAGCAAATCGCGGGGAATACTGTCTGCATTTGCCTGTAGTAGAGGTATCGTGTTGGTAGCCTCGAGCCGCAGGTGACGTCTAGTCTCCCCACATCCTACTTCTGGCTTTATACCAATAGTCTCAAGGCGTACCATGGTTGCCAAGGCCACTTCTTGTAGATAAATATCCAAAGGTGGCAGGCATAGCATCACCTCTATTGCCCTAGTTGGTGTTGTTCGCATAGCTCCGGTCACACTTAGACACGCGGTCCTTTGTATCTGCCCAAGCTTGAGCATTGCTGTCACAGCGAAGCTGAAAGAATATTGAATAATTTTGGACCACAAGCAAAGGTATCTGTAAATTACTTCCTTGCAAGAATGGCATTGCTACAGATGCAACTTTTTTATACCTAATGAAGGAATTGTGATCAACATAGGTTTCATTGTTTTTAATTTGGTGCAATAAAGAGTTGAATACGTATAACGGTCTGATATTGAGGTTTTTTGGATCTTGAAAATAATAATACACGCTTTGTTGATACAGAATTATTTATTAATATTTTAGGCGATTAGTTCTGATACACTAGTCACAGTAGACACAAAACTCGTGCTAGGTCGCAAGAAAAATGAACCGTTCTGATATTTAAGGATGATGTAAGGATATATATCAATAGTGTGAAACCAAGTTTGTTGCGTTGTGATTGAAAAACTTCGAAATTTTCGACTATTTTTGACTTATATCGTCTAAAAGACTCATCATACGGAAAAAATGTCCATATAAACTTTTTAATTCCACAAAATCTGCTGTGGTTTGAGTTTATCCTCCGTAAATCCAATAGGTTCTAAGGTACAACAATTGGTCATTTCTCGCAAAACATTCGAAATTGTTGTTTTTGCCGGTTCCGAGCAGAATATGTAATACTCATCCTACGAATATTTTAGTGACATGAGTTAAAAATTTGTGGAATCAGTTTCACGTAAATGATCTATTAAGCTGAAATTAATAATGCAGGTAATACCTTGTTGGATTTCACATGCGTAGTCTTGTTCTAAAACAAAACCAAAAATTAAGGTAATCTTTTTTAAGAAATAGAGCTCCCAATATAAATTGATAGTAATATTGCACAGCTACCTATAGAATGTTATGAATATGTTTGGAGGGATTATTCAGACACTTAAAGATAAACACCAAATCAGATATAATTCTTCTTACTGATAAAGGCTGTATACCCAAGTGCGAATAAATGTTACGGAAAAATTGATTCGAGGAATTGACCTCCTGAAGGAAATGTAAAGCAAACATTTATTCTGCACCCGTTCAATATATTGCGAATCAGCCTCGTAATGAGGTGACCAAACAATTGACCCGTACTCAACAATAGGTCTACAAAAAGCAAAATAAAGCAATTTCACAGAAGCCTCATCAGAGAATTCAGCTGAATTCCGACGAATGAACCCCAACACTCTCAATGCACGGTTAGTCATTATTCTGAAGTGTTCCTTGAACTCAAGTTGACTATCCAAATTTATGCCAAGATCACTAATGATATTAACACGCTCAAGACTTGCACCATCAACCGAGCATGGATAAAATACTGGGTTACTGGTTCGATGGAAGGTAATACATTTACATTTCAGAAAGTTCATACTCAGCAGAAGACCCGAAAGCCATTCCACCACAGCCAACACCTCCGATTGAAGATCAGCAGCATCGGCAATTGAGGAGATGGATTTATAGATCTTCAAGTCATCAGCAAATAACAAAACTTTAGAATGCTTAACAACTAGAGATAGATCATTAACAAAAAGTGAAAACAAAAAAGGGCCGAGGTGACTACCCTGCGGAATACCTGACGTAACCAGGATTGTTTTAGATTTGAAATTTTTAACTTTTACAACTTGAGATCTATTTTTGTAATAGCTCCTTATCCACTTCAAAAGACTACCCGTAAAACCTACTGACTCAACAACAGAGTCTAAGATAGTGTGGTTAACTTGGTCAAAGGCTTTAGAGATATCTGTAGAGCAACCATCCACCTGGTTACCTCTTTGAAATTCGTTATAAATGAACTGAACATATTCGACTAGATTGGTTAGACTAGATTTTTTTTTTCATGAATCCGTGCTGTTGGGAAATAATAATTTGTCCTAAACTGAAGGAAATTTTATCGAATACAATGCTTTCAAAAACCTTAGGAATATTACACAGAATACTAATCGGGCGATAGTTACGCACATCGTTCACCTTTCCTGACTTAAAAATTGGTGTTATATAACTTGATTTTCACATGATAGGAAAGATGCCCGACTGAAGTGAGGAATTGAATAATTTACAAAGAGGAGCCACTAACCTATCCACACAATTCACTAAAAATGCTGCAGGTAGGCCATCAGGTCCACAGCACCGTTTGGGAGAGACTTTATTTTGAGACTTACCTCATCAATACTGGTGAGAAAACCATTCACGTGAAACACAGCATTATGCTGTGTAAAATTAGGAATAACAGAAGGTTTTTGGTTATTAAATACCGAAGCAAAGTGATCAGCAAAAAGATCAATGACCTCCTGAACTGTAGTAGCTGACTTATCTTCCAAAAACATAGAAGATAGAATTGAATTAAGATTATTCCTTTTATTGATGAAATTCCAAAACTGTTTTGGGTCCCTTTTTTATTGCGGATTCTGCATTATTAACAAATTCGTCATAACATCTCTGCGTTTCTAGTTTGCATATAGACCGTAGATTCGAAAAGATAAGGTAGTCCGAAACACTACCAGATATGTTGTAATTTTTATGTGCTTTTTTTTTCTCTGTTATTAAAGATTTCAAACTAGGTGTGAACCAAGCAGGGTAATCCGACGATGAAATGATTTTACTAGGTACAAATTTCAAAATAGCGCTTGAAACAATTTCATAAAAGTGCTGAACACAATTATCGTAAGTAATTGCATAAGTGCATCAAAATAACCGATAATTTTGCATGACAGCGTGTTGTCAAAAAACTGCATGAGTTCATTTTCATTTTTGGAGAAAGAGCCCGACACCGAAGGTGGCTCTTTCTCAAAATATGAAAATGACCGAAAGCAGTTTTTTGAAGACAACACGCTGGAATGCGAAATTATCCGGTTATTTTGATGCACGAGTGTAATTTGGGGGAATATTTCCCGAATAAACTTTCAACTTGTCAAACTGACGTTAGTAATTCATAAATTATCAACTTGTCATCAAAAAACGTAATATGAACTATGCTACTATGCAATTATCGGTCTACAATGCAATTATCGCAGGGCTCTTTCGCTTTCTACAATGCAATTATCGCTGTAATTTTCGATAATTGCATTCTATTTACAAGGGATTTTTGACAGGAGGAAAATATTCGATAGAATCAACATCGAGTTCAACATCCCAGTCGATGTCACGAAAATAATCATTAACGGCAATAAAATTACAATTCTTAAGATCTAACACAGTTTCAGTGGGTTTCATCTCCGATACAGTGTTACAGTGGAAACTGAATTGAAAGGCCGGATGCCCACCATGCACGTCAAGTGGTAGGAGCACAAAGTCTGCAAATTGACATCAACATCAGAATTAGTAGAAAAAAGAAGATCAAGCAAGGAACCATTTGTCTTAATATCGTTACGTTGAAACAAATTTAAAAAATCAAAAGATTCAGCTACAATAAGACCAGGATCCAGGCGTGGAAAAACGCTCACACTCAGTTCATCATTGGTCCATACGAATCTACTCAAGTTATAGTCACCAAAAATATATACGTGAGAGCTATTAAATTCTGACATAATTGATTCTACAGAATCGCAGTGTTGTTGGTAAATGTCATTAGATGCCTGAGATAAATATACCGATCCAAATATAACACTGCCAGATCTGAAATCCACTGAGACAAAATTATGTTCAACACTTTCATAAAGTGGATGAGGAATAATTTCATAAGATGACAATTTAGTAGATACGGTTATCAAGACACCGCCACCCCTCTTTTTATGGCTAGTAAGAAGGGAACGGTCCCTACGATAAACAAGATAGTTATCTAAGTCAAGTTCACTAGTTTTTACACTATCTGAAAGCCATGTTTCAGTAAGAATTATAATGTCATAGTCACAAGTCACCACCGAGACACGAAAATCAAGTAATTTAGTGTTCATAGCCTTAACATTCTGATAATAGACCTTCACCTCGTTGGCCAAGGGTTTCACTACTTCTGTGCTGGAATCCCTCCTGAGAGTTGAAAAAAGGCTTCACCATTACACTCTCGGGCCAGACTGAAGAATCGAGAAAGTCTGCTAAACGATGAGAAGGAACAGCTAGTTTAAAGAATGAATATATAGTAGGTTGGCGTGAGTTGAATTTGGTACACTCCAAAATTGGCAAAACCTCCCTGAGAAACTCACTAACATCGTCCTCCTTAGTTAATGGAGCAAGGCGAGAAACATGTACATACGCGGGTTTGGGAACACTACATAGAGCGGTGGATTTACCCCTTCGAATTATCGGTGACACATAGGATTTTCTCTTAATAGCACCAGTGTTTTTATGGGTCTCTGAACTGATCCTATCCTTTACAGAATGGGCAGCTCTAGCAGACATACCATCTCTGTGTTGATTTCTGCCAGCAGCAACCAATTTTAAGGCCTGATTAACTCCTTTGGAAACCTGTGAAAAAGTGAACTGACGGTTCCCACCAGATGTATCAACTCCCGAAGAAGATTTAGAAGTCTTCTCCTCTTTCGGGTTAGACACCGAGATAGCACCTCCTTTCACCGGTATGCGGTCCTTCAAACTGTCAGTAGCTACAGCGGCTTCACTGTCTAAATTTGTTACCTCTTCAATCATATGTTGATTGGTTAACGTAGCTGGAGACAACAGGCGTACAAGATCAACATTAGACTCCTTCAGGTTGTCAACTTGTGTTGACAACTTGCTGAACTCCACAGCAATAAACGATGTTAGTTCATCAATTTTCATATCGAAAATTTGTTCAAGTGACTTTCTATTCAAAATAGAATCCGCAGAAGCAATGCATTTGGGACACCAGAAAAGCATATTTCTCTTCTGAAGAACCGCTGCTCGCATTTCCGTAGCGGACAAGCCAGAACAAGGCTTGCACATTTTATTAGAGCACTTATCGCATATGGCGACATCACATGAGGACAAGTCGGTGGAAGTGCAATTATCACAATCCATACCTGCGATCAAGAAAAAAGCGTACAGGTGGTCAGCAGACCGAGTCACGGTACGAATTTCCCGATTTCACACAAATTAATGATGCAAATGCAACAAATTACGCCGAAAATTATAGTCGCTCTCACGAAAAGTCACTGTAGATAGTTAGAATTGAATACAATGAACACTTGGAAACAAAAGTCAAAATTTTTAACACAGTATAATAGCTTTAAATTCAAGTATTAGTCGGAACACATGCGGAACGATATCACTCTCGTACGTATTCGAACTAACAATTGATGTAATGAAATATCACATATTTTAAATCCACACGATATTAAAGTAGCCCACACTGCACAAAATCAAATAAAACAAATATATTCTAAATTAAAAAGTGAAACACCTCTTCTGCAAAAATCTCATGTTGTTTATAGTATACCCTGTAATAATTGTAATAAATCATATATAGGACAAACTTTTCAAAATTTAGAAGAAAGATTAAAAGCACACAAATATACCAAAACACAAACCACAGCACTAATAAAACATTAAAACAATGAGAATCATAGTTTCAACTTTGAAAGCACAAAAATTTTAGAAATAGAAAAAGATCAAAAACGCAGAGAAATTTTAGAAATGTTACATATTCAAAAAAATTTAAATGAAGTCGTAAATGATAGAACAGATATAAAACATTCGAGTTCAATATACGCAGATTTAATTCTTTAATTTTTCTGAGAATTAACATAAATCAAAATAAAATAATTCAACAAACAAACTCTAACCATAACAAATCATCTTCTTAGACAAAATCTAAACATCTAGAATTTTCAATTTTTCTGAAAAGAAAGTATAGTTTAGAACATCTCCAAAATTACAAGTAATGTCTTTTTAAAGACAACAATCAAATATTTTAAACCTATTTTATACATTACGTGGGTGAAGGTTTCTGTGGTTCCCTTCCCATCTAATATCAACAGACTTATCTATTGATATTGGACTAAATAGCACGTAATTAATAACTGAAGACGGCCACAGCCGTAACAAGAAATTTTTGAAAAAAAGATAAATAGTAGGTTCTTTGACTTTTCAAAATCAAAATAATTTGAACCTATTTCGAACATTACGTGGGTAAAGGTTTCTGTGGTTTCCCTTACCATATAATAATAACAGATTTGAATGTTAATATTGGACTGAATAGCACATAATAAATAACAGAGAACGGCCACAGCCGAAAAATTTTGATGAAACATAGTAGTCTTTTTTAACTATTCAATTTTTTTCAAATCAATAAATGTCAAAGAAATTTCAATTTTTTCAAAAGTTTTGATAAAGCCACGATTGTCGTGGCGAAACGTCAACTTTTTAATAAAATCGAGTTTTTTGAGATTCACCAAGCCTGTTATTGCTAATAATTATCAAAAAGTCAAAAAGTTATATATATATATATATATATATATATTCTTATATATATATATATATATATATATATATATTTCTATATATATATATATATATATAAATATATATATATATATATATAAATATATATATATATATAAATATATAGATAATTAAATATATAAATATATATATATATATATATATATATATATATATATTTTTTTTTTTTTTCGTAATATGTTCTTGGTGTTAGGTCACATTAAATGATGCATTTTAGTTGTCGTGCAAATGATTGTTTATTGACGTTTCGACCATTTTATGGCCTTTTTCAAAATCTATAAACCTTAACGTAGACAATCAACAAAAATGAAACATAGAGAAAAAAACATTTTTATTACATATACTTATCACAGTCAACGGGTCAGTTATTTCTGAACGTATATATATATATATATATATATATATATATATATATATATATCTATACATATATATATATATATATATATATATCTATACATATATATATATATATATATATATATATATATATATATATATATATATATATATATATATATACGTTCAGAAATAACTGACCCGTTGACTGTGATAAGTATGTGTAATAAAGATGTTTTGTTCTCTCTCTTTAATTTTTGTTGATTGTCTACGTTAAGGTATAAAGATTTATAAAAAGGCCATAAAAGGGTCGAAACGTCAATAAACATTTGCACGAAAACTAAAATACATCATTTAATGTGACCTAACACAAAGAACATAAATACGAAAAAAATATATATATTAGGTCACAGTAAATCCAAAACTAGATATATATATATATATATATATATATATATATATATATATATATATATATATATATATATATATATATATATATATTCATTATGATCAAAATTTCATTCATTGTGGGTCAGAGTGTCAGAGACAGTTTTTTCATTGTCTTCAAATGCATTTTTTTAATTTGAAATAGTTGCAAATATTGTATAGCTTATTTTATTTATGACATTTCGTCCTTTATTTTATTTTCTGGACTTAAGTAGTTTATATTAACATATTAAATTCACATATCTTTTCAACCCCTATAACGATTTCGATTTCAGTACACAGAAAAAGTTAATTGAACCATACAATATAAGGAAACCGAAATTCGATGAATATCAGCTATCTCAAAATAACACCCGGTATGTCTGAACTTCACTCGCGTCAGAAACATGTCGATGCGGTCCTGTGTTAATTATTTTCCGCACATTTCGGGGAATAAACTCCGTGACGCTAATACGTCGCGACGGCCTGCTAAGCCACCTTCATTTCTGTTATTTTAATCCTTCGCTACTGTCTTGCCGCCGGGCGTTAAGAAGTAACCGCCGCCACCTTTGGCGCCATGTTTACGCCGGATGCGCGATATTAATCAAAAAGATCCGAAAGCCTCAATTATGCCTTCGCAGCAAATTACGTTGCTCCAGATTGGCGAAAATTGCGCCTTAACTCGGTCTCTCTTGGGGGCACCAATTTTTCACCCATTCATAAGAATCTCTCGGTCGCACTCTTGAGCTCGAATTTTAATCTGAGTGAGTGCTGTTTTGCCAACTAGCAAACTGCATAAATGGTAGACACTTGTGGATTACTTCGAAATACCGGCATTTCAGTGGGATCGTTGGAGAAAAATAAATTTTAAAGTTGATCGTTTCCAGAATTCTTTCTCGTTCGAAATTCCAGCAAAAAATAATTTTATTTTCCAACAAGCCAACATTGCATATTGGAGACTTTGATGCCCTTATAAGAGCAACCATCTCTATATTTGTTAATGATTGATTTTTATGGAATTCCTGTTTCTGTTGATGGAAATTACGATGTATTTATTTTATCTTGAGAGATCTACAGTTATAAGCTAGTTTTGAACGGCCAATGAATTAGAATCTATATCAAACATATATACAAATATTTTAATCACTAAATTTCATGGAGGATAAACAGCCCTCAAGAGCAAGGTGTGTCTCGAACCTACCATCATCGGTATACAAACGATAAACTTTACCGCTGGTCTACTGAGAACTCCAAATCACTTTAAAAAACGCCATCGTAGCGAGCTACAGTAGGAGAGCATGCAGGTATCCAGTTGTAACCACTCTCCCTTTTTATTATATGCCCGAGCTAGCTGAGAGATTTATTATACATATATATGTTTTAGTTAGTTTTCCGAATTAATAACGAGATATAAAATGAAGGTATTTACTACTTTCTTATTATATATACAAAGAGACTTATCTGTTTTTCTATTTAATTTTCTATCGACGTTTTATTGATTATATTATAGGTGGATTGTATTCTTGTGATTGCCCAATCTTTTCCTCACACTTGGAAATCTGCGTCCCTAGTTGCTTGGTAGTTCTAGCTGCGGTTATATCGTGGCTTCTGTTAAATGTTCCAGCCAAAGTGGTTTTTAGTTCCAATCAAAATGCTTCCTAGCTCCACCCAAGGTGACTAAAATAATTCGGGGCAAATCAACATACAATCTCAAACTTGAAATCTCCCAAGAATCTCTGTAGGGTATCGATGGCCAATTCAAATTAACATTTAGATTTATCTCAAGCAAAGATGCCAAGAAAGACAGTATATGTTCCAACATTAAACTGAACATAAGATATGACCACGTGAAATTTGCCATCGTTAGCTTACAAAAATCTTGTGTCAAATTGAGAGAGTGAAATAAGCAAATAAATTAAAATTATTTCAAATTAAGAAATGTAAGATGATTATTTCAATATTGAAAGATAAATAATTTAATATAGATAAATAAAAAAATGAAATGGCGGAAAATGAAACAAGGAATCAATTCAGATTTTCAAGATAATGCATTTATACGAAATAATTAGATTTCTTCTCATAACTTACCGTCTATCAGAGGCCACAGATACTTAATAATTTTAATAAACTGAATATTTCGTTTAATAGATATTGAATATTATTTGACTCTTAACGATGTTGTATCTTCAACGGATACTTGTCAAAAGAGAACGATGTTTCACGTGCAAATTCGACGCTATCTCGATATTCTCGTCGTACGCAAGTCATTCCTAACTGGGCGAGTCTATTATTCATCGTTGAAACAAAAGTGAGGTATCATTTGATAGCGTGAATCACGGTATTTCGATGTAGAATTCAGTGGCGGCGGTTAAGCGAAGAATTTACACGCTACACAGTTTTAAAAATATATTCATTAAATCATGATTTTTTTTCCATTCCCAACAAAAATGCGCCCTCTAATGTGTAAAAAATATTTATTTCCTCCCCGAGGGGTCAACCCTCCAACCAATTCATATAGAAATAAATACCATCCAAGATATCGTACGAAATTACCTACCTACAAAGTTTCAACCCTATGGTACCAAAATTGTTACCTGATAACGTTGTTTTTTGATGAACATTTTTAAACATTGTCCTAATCAAATCGTTATGGGCTTCGAAAACTAGAATTACAGTTATGATTTTTTCAACGTCTCAATTTCATTTGCCCCCAACAATGAGTCGAACTTACGGATGAAGCGACATTGTATCAAACTGTAAACTTGATATCGAAATTTCCCGACAAAGAACCGCAAAAATTCAATTTCGGACGATGCCATCTTCGGAGGCCGGCTTCGCTTGGGATATCTATCTAATCTCGGCCAACTTCGTCTACGGTGTGCAAACAGCACACACTTCATTAGGCTCGAGATGATCCTCCAGTTATAATGTTTATGGACAAACACGGTCCCACTTGGTCACGTGCTTTACTGATTGCTTTTGGCGACAAGCCCTCTAGCCTGGTCACCGCCATTACCTTTTTTATAGAGCTTCGCGGTACTTTTTCATTTGGGGAATATGAACACTCGTAAAATTTTATTCTAGTTGCAATCGTGTTCGTGTCAATTGAAAGTAAACAGATTGTAACATGATCATTATTGCCGATTCATTTATGAAATTGAAGACAAATTTCAAAAATTATAGCAATTTGACAGCATATTAGTTTAATAATGAAAAACAATATAACTATTTCTGAATTAGAAAGAAATTACCTGCATTGTCTGAATCAAAGAAATTCAAAAAATAGCTTCTAACTAATTTATTTCTATACATTACTGTATTTATCCATTCTAACTAATTTTTTATACACATCTTTGTTGTTATTTAATCCATTGGAAAAATGTTTTTTGATAGAAGTTTAACTGTTTTTATCTTTAAGCTTCTGTAACTTCTCCTCTATTACGTTTCTCATATCG
>JARQZK010002248.1:295000-383647 GCA_030704885.1 Cynegetis impunctata | reverse complement strand
TGTTTGATAAATTATCTGAAATTTGGAATCTGGTGTGTTCCTGATGCACTACAAAACTATCGAAATTTGGGTGTATTCGGTCAAAATTTTGGCATCTTCAAACACTTGGCAAGTGAGAGGCAACGAAGTGCATGACCTAAGAGCTTGTTGAAGGGTGCATAGAGCAGAAAAACTATTCTTGGAGGTCTTTTGTACTACAAATCCCCTCCAAATTAAATAAGAAGGATTGTACAGGGTGGGCCAAATTGGACACTTTTAAAGGGAAAGTACTGTTTTCAATCTAGATAGATGAAAACTGATGGCGGTGTCTGAGGCTCAATTTTTATGACAAACTTGATGGTGAAAACCGCATATCGATATCTATCATCGTTTCTGAGCTACAGCATGTTTTTCGAAAATGTGCATTTTCGAAAAGTTGCTGTAACTTTTCTCCTGTCGAAAATTCTTTGGTTCTGTGAAAACATTCTTGAAGCACATTTTTACGTAGAATTCAATGGTTCAAGTAATTTATTTTTTCAAATCATACATCAACAGTTATTGATTTAAAAATCATTTTTTTAAATGAGACACCCTATATATTCCTGCATATTGCAATAGAACTTAAAATTACAATTTTTAAAATGAAGCACACTTGATGTTTTACTAGAGTCACCTTTAAAATTCAGAGCTTTCAAGTTTTTTCAAGAAGACTTTGAAACGCACGCTATGAACAAGTAGTAAATACGCTCTTCAATTCGTGGTTTTTGTTCATTTTTCAAACATATTTGCAATGAAGTATTATAATTATGAAAAATGGGATATGATAGTCTGTTTTATACTAACCGGGGAAAATGCAGATGCAGCAAGCAATTTGTATTACGAGAGGTATCCAGATAGAAGGCAACCTTTTAGAGACATTTTCGCAAGATTGCGACACAACCTAATTGATGGTGGTCAATTTGAAAAGGAAAGGCCAAAATCATATGCATGAACTAGGGATAGGGAATTGGAAGAAATAGTCGTTTTAGGAGCTGTTGCAAATAATCCGAAAACGTCAATGCGAAATTCAAAAAATACAACAGGTCCACCAAGAATTAACGTTTGAGATTTTGGAGAGAAGCATAAATATAAACCATACAGGGCCTGAAGAGTTCATCAACTTAGACCAGGAGATTTTGAACGCCGCATGGATTTTTGCCACTGTTTCCTGGAAAATTGTAACCAAGTGTTTGATTTTTCATCAAATTGTATTTGGCCAGATGAAGCTTATGTCAGCAGTGCCGGTATTTTCAACCGCTATAATTCTTATTCTTGGGCACAACAAAAACCTCCTTCTATTATAGAGCAGAGAAGTCAAGGAAGATTTGGATTTAGTGTATGGGCAGGTGTTTTTAGGGGTAGAATTATCGGCCCCGTCATTTATAATGGCACTCTAACATCTCAGACGTATTTAGAAATTTTAAGGCAACATATTGAACCCCTTGTTGACGAATTGCCGCTAATGGAGCTCAGGAAAATATATTTTCAGCAAGACGGGACTTCGCCTCATAACACTGCAATTGTCTGCAATTTTTTGGCTGCAAATGTTGGCAATAATTGGATAGCCAACCAAGGACCCAACCGTTGGCCGGCCAGATCACCGGACCGAACGCCTATGGACTTTCACCTCTGGGGAAGGTTGAAAGATCTCATTTTCAAACTTCCGACCAACTCTAGACAGGAATTGGAAGCGGCAGTGATGCGAAGTTTTGCTTCTCTCACTCCCATTGAAATAATTAATTCGGCAAGAAATGTTCAAAAAAGGTGCCCCCTATGTGTAAGAGAAGCAGGTGGACATTTCGAACATTTCTTTTGAAGAAATATTTTGTTCTTTATTATTATTATTGTTTTAGTTTTATTTATTAGTGTAAATATAGTATAAATTGTTATCAGTTTTATTGAAACTATGAGTTTTGAGTACTGCTGTCAACAGCTTCCATAACAATTGATAGCTACTAGTGAACACTTGCTTCCTGTTTTATCACCGCTTCTTTCAAGGCCTACTTGTTCATAGTCGACTCTATAAAAATTTGTTAACCGTATTTTCGGCTAATTTTCCAGATAACCTTTTGGAAAATTTATGTCAAAAATACACTTTTTTTGATAAGGTGGCCATAAAAAGTGAACTGTGTGTTGTTTATAATGACAATGAAATTTTGGGGCAAAATGAAAATCATGTGAGGACTATTAAATACATTTTCGATAATGCTTTGAATCAAGAGAATTAAAATTACGAAATTCAATGAGCCAGGATCGTTTGAAAAATATTAGTTTGTTGTCTATTGAAAAGGAATTGGTAAAATTTTTGGCGAAAGACAAAAAAATTTTTGAGGATATTATAGATCATTTTGCTAACGTTGAAGATCGCAGAATCCCGCTAATCTTCAAAAATATATAATAACTTTTTAATTGCTCTCACCAGCTCTTAACAAATTCGTTAAGTAGGTAGGTAGGTACCTATTTTGTGAAAGAAAAAAAAATTTGATGAATAGATGAATTGATTAATTGGCTGAGAAGAGTTTTTGTGAATATTGTAAATAGGAGTTGTAGGTCTCAAGGTAGACACTCGAAAGTGAAAACAAATTAACAGCTTAGGGTGCTTGTTTTACTTTGATTTTCTTTAAATTATAAGGCGGTTGACCTTGAAACCCTAAAAATTTTCGCCTATGGTGTATTTTTTAACACCTCTTGTAGCCTCCTCAAACCAAAACCTCACGAGCCGCCACTGATATATATATATTTACAGGGCCGTAGCGTGGGTGGGGCGCCGCGTTACGGTGGGCGCCGCCGTGGTTAAAAAAATTATATTTTAAGAATTTGTTGTATAGTTCTATTTTATAAGCACTTAGATGGCTATATTGGTCTCGAAATCAAACGATGTATGCATGGATGAGTGCCCATTAATTCTCTCTTTGAAAAATGAACGGTAGTGACTGTTTATACTGACCAGTACATATTATGTACATTCAGCGTGATGAGCTTGAAGTTTCATTAACGGTACGCTACGTACTGAAGATGATGCGTAGAAGAAATCTTCATAGCCTATCGAGTTGCCGAAGAAACAACTAGGGAAGCTCTCGCTGACTTGCTGTTCAAAGAAATTGAAGAGTGTGGTTTGAACCTGACAAACTGTCGTGGTCAAGGCTACGATAATGGCGCCAACATGGCAGGAGCACATAAAGGAGTTCAAGCCCATGTACCTACTGGACAACTTCCCTTTGGCTGTGTTCATTCCTTGTGGGTGCCATAGCCTGAACCTTGTAATTGCTGATGGTGCAAAGTCATCAGTTAAGTCTAAATTCTTATCTGAGATTTTACAACGCCTCTTCGCCATATTCTCTAGTTCAACGAAGCGCTGCTGTATAATAAGCGACCATACGAAAGCCCTCACTTTAAAGCAAGTGTGTGAAACACGTTCGGAACTCGTATAAGTGCTGTTCAGGCTGTTAGATACCAATACGCTGAAGTTAGGCAAGCATTGAAATTGCTGCTGAACTTGACATTTAAATGATTTTCCTCGAGAAAAGGATTCCTAACACAAAACGCATTTTTTTGTATGAGTCTTCTGAGGAAATAAACACGCCGCCTGAAGAAATCTTTAAAAGGGAAGTTTTTAATCCAATAGTGGATAATATGTTAAACTCACTTGAGAAGAGGTCAACTGCATTGAAACAACATCAACAAGTACGGGGATTTTTGTATAATGTTACTCAACTTCCAGGTAAAGAAGACCTAAAAAAATGTTGTATGAATTTTGAAAGGCATTTAACTGACAACAGGCACAAGATACCAGATATAAACGAAATTGAACTGTTTCATGATTTTTTAAATGTAGGTTCGATTTTAGATAAAGGGACCAACAAAGTCACGCCAAAACAAATCTTGTGTATTATGAAATTATACGTTTTACTGGAGTGGGGGGGGTTGCCGAAGAAAGTCTTGCCGTGGGCGCTAACAAACCCACACACACGACGGCCCCTTTATATATATATATATATATATATATATATATATATATATATATATATATATATATATATATATATATATATATATACTACTATATTATATTGAAAAATTTTGTTTCTTTTGCCGGTACTTCAATTTGCTTACTGAATTACGTTATATTGTTGTAGTATTTAAAGAGTTTTCAAAATACAAATTAATCCTACTTTTTAGCTGTTCGATGCATTCGTTCTTGTGAACGTAAGATTATAATGTGCCAAAATGTGATAGTTTTGTTCTTCCACAATCCCATTTCAGCTCATTCGTCTACCGCAATTTGTATTGGGAAACAATTAGAAATTTTTTCATTCACTCCGAGTTGAATAAGCTGCACTGATGAGATCTAATAAGATCGAAACAGCTGTATGCACACTTATGAGTTGGGGTGACTTGACAAGTACATATAAGCAGTTCCCTTGGAAAGTTGTTTGATAATTTTTTAAATTATTGAAAAAATTCCCTTTTTCGCTTTATGTAGTACCTATACAAAATATATACTTGAAAGGAGTTATTCCAGTGTATATATCGTGACTGCAGCAAACAAGAAAAGGAGACTCTGCATCATTTTATATTCGAGTGCCCTTTCTACAAACACTTAAGAGACGTGTACATCAAACCAAATATTCAAAGAGAAGAAATATAAGAAATACTAACGATAAAATCTCAAAAACACCTGGACCAACTATACTACTTTATAATCGGAGCTTTGAAGATCAGATCATTCGTTATCAATGAATAGAAAAAGAAAGTTTATTTGTTATTTAATAATTTCAGAAAAAATAATATTGTCAATTTTCCTTTATGCAGCTTTGCAACCCTTTTGTATAGACATTATGTCTGAAAGCAAAATAAAATTATTATTATTATTATTATTATATCGTGACGTAGCAATGTTACAAACTTAATAAAAACAATTTATTTATTTATAGAAACATTAAACTAATACAACAAACTCAAAATTATTCATTTATGGAATAGTAAAAACTGCAGTTATGATAAATATAAAAAATTCTTTTCGACATTGAAGTCGGACCGCCGCTGCTTAAAGCATATTCTGTTCTGTGTTCCATCATTTTTTGAACTATTTCTTCATGCCGCTCTTTGTCCAATTTTCAAATAGTTAGATGTTGACTTCGCATTCGAATTATCTGTGATTTTTATTGAATTTAGTGTCTCAGACTCCGCTTTTGGACAGTTTCGATACAGCAAAATAAAGGATAAATAGGAGATGTTCCTAAAGGTTGTTTGTTCTAAGACATGTCGCTTTTATTTTTCATCTCAACTACTTGGTGAGTTCACTGACAATGTTTAATTTTTTTAATTTTGTAATCATCGTATTGTTGTAGTGTCCTGAAGAAGGTTATAAGAGTAACCTAAACGTCGACATAAATAAATGAAGTACACACATTAGACCATTATTCATCCGTTTTAACCCGTTATTGAATCGTCAATTAATATATCCAAAAACGGAGGTATATCTCGACAAAGTTAATAAATATATATATATATATATATTGAGGATAGGAATTCGTTGCTGACCAGTATGAAGTAGAAAGGAAATATTGGGGAATGCAGCTGGTACAATGAAAAACACTTTAAAGTTGATCCAAGCTTTCGGAAATTTTATTGATTATTTCCATCTTCAGGGATTCTAAAAAAGTTTGAAGTAGTAACAGTTGCAACTTATTGTAGTTTGAGCTCTTACATCTTTGGTGAGGATGAGTACAAGGATGTTAAACATTTTTTAAAAAACCATTACTACCATCACACATATCTAGTGACCTCAGCAAAACATAAATTGACGCACAATGGAAAAAATCTTACACACTCAGTAGTGAAATTATAGTTGTAACACATCCAAATTAACTTAAAAACTCCTAAAAATCATTTACATCATGTCAACTAAGTAAGAGTGAACCAGGAAAAACGGTTAAAGTATTTTGCAGGTTAGGAATAAATTCAAACATCAAACTTCACACTTCATTTATCTCTGTCAACAATGCTCGATTGACACGTTCCATGTTCTAAGTAGGTCGGTAGGTGTACTATGTTGCACGAAAAAACAGAAATTGTTGACAGAGATAAATGAAGTGTGAAGTTTGATGTTTGAATTTATTCCTAACCTGCAAAATACTTTAACCGTTTTTCCTGGTTCACTCTTACTTAGTTGACATGATGTAAATGATTTTTAGGAGTTTTTAAGTTAATTTGGATGTGTTACAACTATAATTTCACTACTGAGTGTGTAAGATTTTTTCCATTGTGCGTCAATTTATGTTTTGCTGAGGTCACTAGATATGTGTGATGGTAGTAATGGTTTTTTAAAAAATGTTTAACATCCTTGTACTCATCCTCACCAAAGATGTAAGAGCTCAAACTACAATAAGTTGCAACTGTTACTACTGTTTTTTAAACTTTTTTAGAATCCCTGAAGATGGAAATAATCAATAAAATTTCCGAAAGCTTTTATCAACTTTAAAGAGTTTTTCATTGTACCAGCTGCATTCCCCAATATTTCCTTTTTACTATATATATATATATATATATATATATATATATATATATATATATATATATATATATATATATATATATATATATATATATATATATACCGGGTGTCCACGGAAGGTGACTCGCCCTTTTATCTTTTTTGTTTTCAGAGATAATGAAATAAAATTCAAAGGATCTGTTTAATGCGTAAAACTGCATTTTTTGACAAGTAACTCAACTTCATGCAACTTCCGGTTTCACCGGAATTGACATCAACTTTCGATTTTTAAATGGGACACCTGGTATATTTGCAGTTTTTTCGTCTCCATATGACATTTAAAATACAACCATGTATCATTTGTCACTTCTTGAAACCATTTTTTTATTTTTTTTTCGAAATAAATTTTTATTCTAGAGGACTATGGATACGTTCAAATAACTAATTTCGGTCCTAAAATGTATGTTAAAATACAACTTTACTGTTTTCGATCAAAATGTTTCAGCTATGTGGCGTTTGATTTTAAAACTTTTATTACTATTTTTTTCAAATGGCAACATGGTGGCCCGTCGGGTTGAAAAAAAAGATAATTTTATCACGATTAATTTGATACCACACTCTAGGTATTAGGTTGAAAGAAAACTTTCGATAAAAACCTGAAATCCCATAACCTTAGAACTTTCTTTAAATGAAGAATCTTATTGGATTAAAATAAAATTTGAAATCAGCGAGTAGCCTGTGACCAACACAACTGAAACAAAATAAGTCCCAAGCCACGCCCACAAATCTACATCCCAAAACGGTAAACGAGGCCATTTTAGGACCGAAATTATTCATTTGAGCGCATCTATAGCACACTAGAATGAAAATTCATTTCGAAAAAAAATGAAACAACGGTTACAAAAAGTAACAAATGATACATGGTTATATTCTAAATGTCATATGGAGACGAAAAAACTGAAAATATACCAGGTGTCCCATTTGAAAATCGAAAGTTTACGTCACTTCCGGTGAAACCGGAAGTTGCATGAAGTTGAGTTACTTGTCAAAAAATGAAGTTTTATGCATTAAACAGATCCTTTAAATTTCATTTTATTATCTCCGAAAAGAAAAAAGTTATAGGGGCGAGCCACCTTCCGTGGACACCCGGTATATGGCATCTTCAGTGCCCGCATATTTCTTTTGTGAGTTTCAACTCTCCACTTCGCGGAGACTATTCTCCACCTACTTCACTATCAGTACGAAATATAATTTTTTTCCAATATAATGAATAACTTTCTAATTTTAATTGCGTTTTGCTATTGGAGAGTACTTTCTCAACCCATAGTTTATTACGCTCGAATCGCATCTAGACGCGATGCACTTTGCGAGTAAAATACAACCTTACTGACGACATGGTTTATTTTAATTCCGTACTCATTGAAATACTTTTCCATTCGTAATTTCGCAGTTAGATTCCAAGGACTTTTACTGTTTTTTCAATATATTCTTCACCACTTTCTTTCCTCATATTAAACGGTCAATGTTTCAAAATAAATGCAAATTCGGATAGTCTCACGAACAAATGTGTGATGTTTTTCGGCGAAAAATCACAGAAACTATTGGTTATACACCTAATTACATTTAATCAATTTCTCGTTCTGTGATATTCCCAATTCGACTTTCAACTTCTTGACTATGACGTTTCTGCTGGGAAAACATCACGACAACGTGGAATTTCCACTGTAACTTTTCGATTTTCCATTCAATAATGCAGTAGGTATCTACTGCATTGTTTGAACAATGTATAAGTGAAATATTCGTCCGCATTTATTAAAATCTTGTGTTATTATAAACGAAAAGAAACCCTGCTATGCTGTAATTGTAACCTCAATGAATTTCAATGCACTCGTTGACATTTTGTTAGAGAAATTTCTATAATATATATATAATATTCTATAAAACTCAATAATTTTTATTGCCAGAAAACATAACCCGTTCATGTTACAGGATCTCTGAAGGTCGCCTAATTTATACAAACAATAGAAAGTAATAGTAGTATAATCGATTAATAATAAAAATCAATAAGCCGCATTCATGAGGACCCTACAATTTCGAGCACTTTAAAACCAATTTCGATCAAGATTTATTAGAAATATATCAGATAATACTGAAGTAGGTACTCGATGGAAACATTTTCATTCTGCGATAAATGGTTAATTGTAATTTAACATTTACTATTGAGTACCTATTATTTCGTTAAACATCGTGGAAAAGGAACAATTAATTATTGAACAAAGCTGAGAAGAGCTTTTTTTATAATACACTTATCGTAAGTAATTGCACAAGTGCATCAAAATTACCGATAATTTTGCATGACAGCGTGTTGTCAAAAAACTGCATGAGTTCATTTTCATTTTTGGAGAAAGAGCTCGACACCGAATGCAGTTTTTCAAAGACAACATGCTGGAATGCGAAATTATCCGGTTATTTTGATGCAAGAGTGTAATTTGGGGGAATATTTCCCGAATAGGGACATGTTTTCAACAACCGTCAAAACATCGTCAATATGAAAACATTCACATTTTGACACGAGGCGAAACACCAAAACGATTATATCACGTCGTCAAGGGTATATTCACTTATCTATACGCGGTAGTTATGCAAAATTAACGGATTCTATTGGCTTATTCATACATGAATTATATAATCACTGTAATTTTCGATAATTGCATTCCATTTACATGGGATTTTTGACATGAGGGAAATATTTGCTGTAATTTTCGATATTTGCATTCCATCTAAATGGGATTTTTGACAAGAGGGAAATATTCGTAAGTAATTGCACAAGTGCATCAAAATAACCGATAATTTTGCATGACAGCGTGTTGTCAAAAAAATGCATGAGTTCATTTTCATTTTTGGAGAAAGAGCCCGACACCGAAGGTGTTTTGTAAAGACAACACGCTGGAATGCGAAATTATCCGGTTATTTTGATGCACGAGTGTAATTTTGGGGAATATTTCCCGAATAAACTTTCAACATGTCAAGCTGACGTTAGTAATTCATAAATTCTCGTCTTGTCATCAATAACCGTAATATGAACTATGGTACTATGCAATTATCGGTCTACAATGCAATTATCGCAGGGCTCTTTCGCTTTCTACAATGCAATTATCGCTGTAATTTTCGATAATTGCATTCCATTTAAAAGGGATTTTTGACAGGAGGGAAATATTCGCTGTAATTTTCGATAATTGCATTCTATTTACACGGGATTTTTGACAGGATGGAAATATTCACCGTAATTTTCGATAATTGCATTCCATTCACATGGGATTTTTGACAGGATGGAAATATTCGCTGTAATTTTCGATAATTGCATTCCATTTACACGGGATTTTTGACAGGATGGAAATATTCACCGTAATTTTCGATAATTGCATTCCATTTACATGGGATTTTTGACAGAAGGGAAATATTTGCTGTAATTTTCGATAATTTCATTCCATTTACATGGAATTTTTGATAGGAGAGAAATATTTGCTGTAATTTTCGATAAGTGCATTTCATCTACATGGGATTTTTGACAAGAGGGAAATATTCGCTGTAATTTCCGATAATTGCATTTCATTTACATGGGATTTTTGACAGGATGGAAATATTCGCTATAATTTTCGATAATTGCATTCCATTTACATGGGATTTCTGACAGGAGGGAAATATTTGCTGTGATTTTCGATAATTTCATTCCATTTACATGGGATTTTTGACGGGAGAGAAATATTCGCTGTTTTTCGATAATTGCATTCCATTTACATGGGATTTTTGACAGGAGGAAAATATTCGCTGTAATTTTCGATAATTTTATTCCATTTACATGGGATTTTTGAAAGGAAGGAAATTTTCGCTGTTTCGATAATTGCATTCCATTTACATAGGATTCTTGAAAGGTAGGAAATATTCGTATTAATACCCGACATCTCCTAAGGGAACGTACCCAAACTACGTGACCTATTTTTTACAACTTTTTATCCCCCTCTCCCCCCCTCGGTGACCATCCGTAGTATATTCCAAGACCCCCTCCCTCCCCCTCTAGTTTTCACGTAGTAATTCATAAATATTTTTTTTATCATTTTCTCGTAGACAGAAAGTTAAAAAAAAATAATTTACAGAGTGGGCAAATTTCGATGTTTGTATGGGGTATCTCGATAGCTATAGGAGATACGAAAAAATGGAGGGCGCATTTTTTATCTCTTTTTTCGATTCAAATTCAATGGCGAAAACCAAAATATGAAATCTTTTTTTATTTGGAGTTATAAACAAAAGTTTGACTTTCAGACAAGTGAGCATATCATGGTTGTTTGTGAAATTACGACACATTTTTAAAGCACTTTTTTTTCTGTAAAATCTAGAGATTTACATCTAATTTTATAAGACATTACATTACAACTATAAGAAAATAATACAAATTACAATAAATGTTGTGAAGAACTGATGTTCTTTATGGTTCATACATAAATTACATACCTATCTTTATAATATTCAAAACTGCATTATGCATATATATAATATCAATATTTGAAATATAATTCACATTCAATAAAATTTTGTCTATGTTTATTTATATTGTTACTGGTTTTCTTATATAATTGTCTTTTATATATCCTCAAAAGAAAAAATCCAGTGGTGTTAAAGTCGGGTGATTGTGGCGACCTCACTGGAATATTATTCATCATCCAGTTATTTCCAAAATTAGTATTAAACAATTCTGAAACGGTACTTATATTATGAGGCGGTGAACCATCATGTTGGAAGAACTGATTTTGTGTCTCAACTAAGGGTGGATTGTCCATGAATTCCTCAATAATTTACTGATTCAAAATTTCGTAGTACCGTTGGTTATTATGATTTTCTTGATATATATGATACGTTAAAACACGACCGCCACGTAAATTTTATACTTTGTGCATTCAGTTTCAAATATTCATATTCATAATGCAGTTCAGAATGTTATAAAGAGATGTAATTTATGTATCAACCACAATGAACATAAGTTTGAACATTTATTGTAATTTGAATTGTTGTTTATAATTGTAATGTCTTATAAAAAATAATTATGTAAATATCTAATATTTTGGCCTTTAATGCTTGTTTAATGATCCACAATTAATTAGATTTTCTTTTAATCAATTGAAAATAGATTTATTAGGTTGTCTTCTTCCTGGATAGCCATTGAAATATATCTCAGAAGTAATATCACAACTGTTTTTACGATTAAATCAGTTAGTTGATATTATGATGGAAAGAAATGGACAAGCGCTGTCATAGATGTCACCTGCCTACATGGAATAGGTACATATAAAAACGCAAAAGGTATTGAACTAAATTATTCTTGCTATTAAAACCTTACACATCAAAAGCAACCTGACATATGTTGGAAAAAATTCGATCCAACCAAACCACAGCCAACCATTATTCTCATTTGAAACAATACATTTCTACCACTGTTTTATACAGAAAAAAGTGCCTAAATTATGTAAAAGTTATTATCTCGTAACTTCACAAACAACCATGATATGCACACTTGTCTTAAAGTGGAAAAATGAAATTTTTGTTTATAACTCGAAAACTAAAGAAGACAGCGAATTTTGGGTTTCGCCAGTGAATTTGTCTCGACAAAAGAGATTGAGTATGCGCCCTCCATTTTTTTTTACCTTCTATAGTTACTGAGATACTCCATACAAACATCGAAAATTGGCTACCCTGTACATACCTATAATTTACAGCTGAAAAAATATTATCAAGAAGAAAAAACATATGTACCAGGAACTTAATTTACTAAAACAAAAGTATTTTTTCTTTTATTCACATTTATCTTTTATCTCAATCATGTTCAACGAACACGTTTCCAGAGGACATTGACTACGTGACAAAAACCTAACCCCTACCCCCGCCCCTGTGACCAATCGTAGTATTTTGAAGAACCCCCTCCTCCCCCCTGAACGGGTCACGTAGTTTGGGTATGTTCCCTAACATACGCACGCACGTCTACTATGATTTGGATACTGCAACTGTAGTTCTAGTAAAGTCAGTTATAATTTCTGATAATTACAGAGTTTAACTAAACAAAACATTTCTTTTGGTTTTGCATGAAAATTGTATGCAAATCGTGGAAAAATATTTAACTGCACTCAACGTGTTGTCCAACTCGACCTGATTAGCAATTTCACGTAGCGCAGTGAACACTTACTTTTTGCACTTGTTACATAAATAACTATTTGGCTGTAGAATTCAGATACAAGTTAATTATTATTCCGAATTCAGTGCAATAAGGCATTAATTTAAAGGAAAAGAGCTGGTTGGAAAGAAGTTTATACCATCAATCGGTACTTTAGGAGTGCACAAATACTTCAAAAGCATGGTTTTTAGCAGGGATGTAACGGAGGTAGTTTTATCGGAACCGAAGTCGGAGTCGGAGTTTTTAAATTTGATCTATCGGAGTCGGAACCGGAGTCGGAGTCGGAGGCAGGGCCAAAAGTGGTGGCAGGAGAGAGATTTTTTTATTAAAAACAGATTACTTTTATTGATACTAAGCCGCAAAATACAAAACAAGTGACTGTAGCGTATAAACATGTCATGTGCGTAACAAACTAACAACACGTGAAAAAACAATCGATGATAGAGCGACTATGAATGTGCGTGCGTAGCGGTCGGTCGACGCAGGCTGCAGTGTTGCCAGCTGCTGGGCATAAAATGTCGCAAAAAATTACAAAAAAAACCGCTAAAAGTCGCTAGCGAGCGAAGCGAGCAAAAAGCGCGGCGCAGGCGAAATTTTTTAAAATTTAGAGACTTTTTTTCGTGATTTAGCGACATTTTTGATAATTTTTCCTTATTTTCAGGCAGTTTATTTTATAACATCAGATAAAAAATCGTAGAATTTTTTTTTTATTCAGAATGAAAATATTGTTAAAACATCAAACAAAATGAATATGAATTCTCCTATAACATCACAATAGGAGCCATTGATAATTAACAAAATATATTTTTCAGACTTATTTGAAGTATTTCTTTGGTCGCACCACTCGCACTACACATTAACCATGACAACTCATATTTCTAGCACAGGGTTACAGCCATCCTCGAAATATTGGAACTTTTTCCCACTCTGCTCTGTATTTCTGTGTATATTGTTGAGGCACTAAAATTCTAGAGGTGAAGATATGACAAAACTATACACCCCTCAGATCAATGAGGTTCCTTATTGATCTGAGCTATACACCCAATAAAGAAGAGAAACAACTTACTTTTATCACAATTTACTAATTAAATTTAAAATCCTCTAAACATCTATTTCCCCTTATCTGTCTAGTGCTAGAGCACACCACACAGGTACTAGCTAGTAGTGAAGTAGTGGCATGCATATCCTAGGCTAGGTTATAAACTGGTAAATGAATTTTATGATTAGAAATACAATGAAATTTCAAAATTTGACAGGATACATGACATATAAGACCACAGTTTAGACAACTTGTCTAATCTGTGACAAAAGTCCACAAATTATGAAAACAAACCCTGTCATCTGTCATTCTTTCCTCTGCTTATCTCTTCGTCTCGATTATTCATAACCGTTGTCACAAATTCATGTGAGCAAAATAGGGAATTATTGAAAACCGTCCTTTAAGGTAATGCCTCAATAAAGTTAAGCCTTATTTAAATAAAGCAAAACCTTAAATGTTAGGGTAGAAATTGAGTTATTGGAACTCACTCCTTAAATTGACAGTTCTTAGGACAGCGATAGTTTCATTTATAACCTAAAAAAAATTTACTTTCACTTGTGTCTTGTCTTTTGTTGTTAAAAAAAAGTTCAAATTTCAATGATATTTAATTGTAATTTTGATAGCGGTTTAGAACAGTATGGAAAATATTTTGGAAGCCGTAATTTTAGAAGGTGGGGCCGGTGTTGCTTGAGAAGGCATTGCCAGTCGAAATTTGAATATTTGGCCTTATCATCTCCCATCCTTCGGGATTTGATAGGGGAGTTTGTCCTACAAACTCTCTTAATAGGGCCAAATCATCATTATAAGTAAACCTTAATCTGTTTATTATGCTGCATTCTTGACCAGGCCCACTCATATTTCATAATTCAAACTTGAACATTTATTTAAAAAAAAACAGACAATTGCAGCACTAAACCGATCCAAAACAAAATTCAAACCGAAAATACAGACGGATTACTTGAGTTGAGAAACATTTTTTGGGAGGTTACTAGGTTAGGTTTGGTGAATTAGGGAAATAAGAAAACCTTAAGTACTTACGGTATCTAGTCGTAAATAAGGGAAAGCAGTATTTTATTATGGTTCCCTTATTAAATTTTTTCTAGTGCGCATGAGTACCTTTTATTTTCGGAACGACTATAATAAGGAATTTACCTTATAGCGTTTACAATAATTCGCAGTTGAAATAATAAGTGGAAATGTCGCATTGAACCAACCTAAACACTCTAGATTTAGCGACAAAACCGCTAAGATGGCAACCCTGGCAGGCTGCTATGCTATTTGTTATGCTTGGACCTCCGATTAAAACCTCCGATTCAAAAGTTTCGGAGCCGAAGTCGGAACCGAAGGTGTAAAAATAATCGGAAGTTCCGACTTAACGGAGTCGAAGCTCCGTAACATCCCTGGTTTTTAGCTCAATGTACACGCCAAAAAGCCCTAGAAGGCTGAATTTCGTATATAATTAATTTCCACATCTTTTTCCACCAATTTGAAATATTTGCACTCATCCACATCCTGCCACTATTTTCCCCATAGTTTGGAAATGCCAAAATTTTACTGGTTTTTCTTAGTTTAACTCTTCTGCGAAAACAGCCACCCCAGCAGGTGGAGATGCCAATATATACTGGAGAAAAAAAAAATATATATATATATATATGACATCAAAAAAATCGTGTCCCTGAAGGTCTAAAACAAATATAAAAAACACTACCGCACTTCACAATTAACTTTCGATACAGTGCAATATTCCTTTCAGAGTAAATACGACTGATAAACAACAGAAAAAATTGATTATTAATATGGCCTACAATTATGGTTTACTATGTATATACAAGCAATTATTAATGTTCGATATTTCTACTCCATATAAATATATAAGTTGTTCAAATAATTGAGTCATACCGGAAGAAAAATGTAATTACGAATAAATGAACATCGTGCTGTGATAAAGTTCCCGTTGATACGGTGATTTCAAGGTTTTGGTTTAATGTAAACCTCATAGGACTTTCCGTAAATTTGTTTCCCATGCGCAAAACCTAATTTTCTGATGCAGTCGTATAAAAATTACTATTATTTCATACTGTATCGTAGAACATACTTTATACACTTGATTTCAGAACGGTGAATAACTCATTATGGTATTGAGTACCGCAATGAAAATTATATCGGACTAGTCCTGTGAAATATTTCTACAGCACCCGATAGTTTTTTGAAAGATTAATATTCGAAAAGTCAACACTTCATTTTTAATACAATAATTACAAACATACAAGCATCTTAGGGTTTTTACAAAGGAGGAAGTGGATCGGTTCCTGGATATGGCACCTGATGTGTATATTTGATGATAAAGGTTGTTCTAATATTAGGAATTGGAGGTGCTATGCGTTGTGACGAACTAGTTCATTTGATGACATTGAAGATGACATTGAAGATATGGAGTCGGTCCTGGTCGTGAAAATTTTGCAGACAAAACACAAGAAACCTCGTTTGTTTACCATTATAGGCGATAATTATTTGCGTTTATTTCGAGAATATGTTGCACTACGGCCATCGAATATACAGGAAGGTCGTTTATTTTTGAAGTATGTTAATGGGAAGTGTGAAAGAATGGTTATTGGTATTCACAAAATTAGTGCCGTGTGAAATTTTTGAAGTTAGAAAATTGGAAGGAGTATACTGGACATTCGCTAAGAAGAACATTTGCTACACTTCTTATTGATGGTGGCGGTGAACTCACTTGTCTTAAAAGACATGGAGGTTGGAAATCGAGTACGGTAGCAGAAGGATATATTGAAGAATCACGTATCAACAAAGAGAATACTGCCAGAAAAATATTGCAACCGGACAAAGAAGGTACAAGTACCTGTTCAGATATTTCCTCGAATGTTTCATCAACAGTTACGTAGAATATTTTGAGTTGTTCTAACACTAATGAAAATCTTTTGAAATGTTCGAAGATTGTTAGTGATAATTTCAATAGTGCTTTGAATTTTGGCAATAATTGTTCCAATTGTACATTCAATATCAATATAAATAACAAATAAATACCTATATATAGTTGCCCAATTAGTTTGTTTTACTAAGTTTGTAAGAGACAATGTTTTTTTCTTCAAATTTCAATTAGAGAGCTCAAATGCAATTTTACTTTTAGGCCTAGGATTAAAAGTAGCGTTTTTAATCCTAGGATTAAAAGTGTTGCTAAGCAACGAGCAAATTTTTGTACGGTAAGGGAATTGATGGCTTTTGCTCCTGAAAATAATACAAAAATGTCAACATTTTTTGATGTTTGAAGAAAAATGAATTTATCAATAACAAAATGGTTTTTTTATTGTTCTGATCGTGCAAAACAATTGTCTTCGATCGGCCTTTCTCCATACTTAATGTACTATTATTTCATACAGTATACAAACAATATACGCATATTATCTGTAAAATGGAACAAGAAAATTTATTGTATTACTGAAATTGCAAGAAGCTAAGGGACAACTAATACCGACAAATTCGTCATCTGGATTCTGGGTACTACTAAGAATACAGCATTACTATTTATAGTAATTTTTTTTTTGCACTCGCGCGTGCGCGAGTCGGTTTATATGCTTGTTCTATAAATAACTATCAAAGTACAAGGAGGTGTCATTGTTGAACGAAAAGAACTCAACCACGAATGAAGGCCTTGATATAATTCTGAATAACTCATATTTACCTTTGCTTATTTCAAACCGTGATGAAGAATGTTTGAAGAATTTTTCATATAAGGTTATAACGCAACTAAAAAATTTTGTTTACAGAGCTCAAACACTATAAAAACTCAGGGCTATCATACAAACAAAAAGTTAGTTAATTTAATGAAGACATTCGCTCTACAAAAATTGACAGTTGCATTCAGGATATTTAATTAAGAAACTTTCAACAATTTCCGCTATCAATTCCATATTATACCATATTACGTCATGTTGTGCATTCTTAAAGCAGTGGTTGCGGTTAATCTTTATTTTTATTTCTATTCTTCTTTTCAAGAGCATAAGTACACGCCACTGTGTACACATGCTTGCGCGTTTTTGTATTAACACATCAACGTCCGTGTGTAGCCCGCTATTGGTTGCACGTTCTTGGATGCACGTTGATGTGTTAGGACATCAACGTCCGTGTGTAGGGGCCTTAAAATTTCTCGTGATTGTTTCGTACCATTATGTACGAATACCACAAAAACAACTCCCCAAAAAATGTTTTCAAATGTTTCTCAAGATGTTATACATCGGAGTTAGCCTCAATAAATCCTTTATCACACATGACTAAATGAAAGTACCTATTACAAAAGCCGTTGACATTGTAATATCGATAAATTCCTTTAACATTATGGCGTCACAAACATGGACACCCATCGTGGCGCGATTTTAGTCACGTTCTATGTAAAATTTTATCAATTTTAAATTGTTTTTTAAGAGTCTTTTGCATCGACTATTAGTATAATTCATGGGTGCTCAGACTTACAGTGCTGGTGATCTACCACAAAATATTTAGGTGAAAAGCGATCGACCACTTAATGTTACTAAAAAAGAAACGAATACATTTGCAAAAATATTATTTATTTTGCACTTTCTGTAATATCTCTATGGTGCTGCCACGTTCTCGTTAGGGCGGGAAGAGGGGTCTTTGGCGGTGTTGCCACGCGCCTCGCGATCGACTCTGAAAGTTTCCGCGATCGACCGTTTGAGCACTCCTGGTATAATTCATGATAAAGTTTCAAAATACATGGAACAAATTGAAATTTTTTTTTCAAAAACCCTATTTCTGTTTTTAAAAGCCAATATAATCAATCGAATTATATTATTTGAAACTCTAACTATAGTATTATACTAATCATCCAACTGAAGAATAGGTTCTTTTTCAAATTTTTACAAAGCTAAAGAATGACCAGAAACATGTCGTTTTACCCAACATTTTAGAAGAAGGTATTATCTTTGAGAAAATGGGCTGTCTCAAAGATTGTTTGAAAATTTATCAAAAGCAATGGAAATAATTTCTGGTTATCGATCTCAAAAAAGTGTTATCTGTTATTATCTCCTGATACTCATTTGTTATTTTGCTAAACAAAATTTATATGCTAATCTTCGTTGTAAGGTTGAAGTACCATTTAAAAAAACTTTTAGATGCACTATGAAATTACATAAAATGCAATCCTATTTCTCAAGAATTTTTCGTGGGAAGATTAAATTTCCTAAGGAGCTACCACCTTGTCTCGAAGTTTGTTTTAAAAATTATCAAAAACAATATAAATATTTTTGCTTTCGATTTCTGTAAAATGGTATCTGTTATTATCTTGTGTTCATTTATTACAACTTTTCTGGTCATGTAAAGCAGAGGTTCCCAACTGGTGGTCCGCAAGAGTCTCGGGAGTGGTTCGCGGGAGAACCCGGTAGCAAATATACAAAGGTCGCGATTTAAGTTAATTTCAAAGATTGAGAGAAGCTGAAAAAAGTTAATACGTTCATCTTTATAGCAAGGTGGTTAAAGTGCCATTTAAAAAATGTTAGATACACTATGAAATTGCATAAGAATGCCCATTTCAGCATCCTAATTCCCAAGAATTTTGCGAGGAGATCCATAGATTATTTTTTGCCTGAAAGTTACCATCCCCTAATCAGTGCTATGAGTAGTCCGCACATAGTTCAATTTTTAGCTTAGTGGTCCGCAGATGTTAAAAAGTTTGGAACCACTGATTTGAAGCAACTTTAATCTTTTGATATCCTCCGTGAGGATATCAGTTCATATTTAATCTGATATACCTACTACTAGGAATTCTTTCGTATCTCCACAAATATAACAAGTAAACAACCTCGTATTAAGCGTCCTAAACAATAACACCACGAACTACGTGTTACCTCGTAGTTGGCAGTCAACGCGTTGAAAATCAAAATAAGATAAATAAAAAACGACGCAATGTTTGCGTCATCAAAGATCGGTGTATCTTATTTAGTATACTAAAAGTTTCATATTGTATTGTTACACCTTCTAAAAATAAAAATTGTGGCAATTTCGCGAATTAGAAGTTGAACCAATTATTACGAAATGTTTTTATATATTTTTTCAGAAAAAGGAATTATTTCCATGTAAGTGAACGAAATAAATGGTCGATTTAAAAATAATGTTTTGTTGTATTATACGCTCGAGACAGCAATTTCACAGAATATGAAGTTGCCCGTTAAATGAATGACAGAGAATTTTGTGTTTGGATTTGCAGAAATATTTGTGTTTTGCTCAATATTTTGTATTTAAAAAAAATTTATTTGTATATATACTGCTCTCAACTATTCGAAACTAATACCATACCACATATGCTAGTGATTCAATTAAATGTAATATGAGTTCAAAATATGTGACATCGTATTAGTTACAAATAGTTCAAGGCAACATATATAAAGATTTATTCATTTTAAACATTCATTTCTACAAGCGTGCGCTTTCAACCCTTTTCCCGCACGCATTTCAATTCGTAAAGAGTCACTTTGCCAAACAGTGCGGAAAAAACCCCTGCTAATCCATTTCCGCACGCGTTTGCGTGCGGTAATGGAATAGCGGGGATTTTTCCCGCACGCTTTTATTAAAGAATAAACTGAATAATGATATGTCTCTATGCACCGAACGCCACCGACGACGTTACTATGGAAACGACATGTGAATTAACATAATATGTCATTAGTATCAAATTATTTGAATATATCAAATTTGATCTGTGTGTTGAAATCTAATCGATCTCGTATAAGCGCTTGTAGAAAAAATATGTGCGGGGAAGACTCTTTCTCCACGATCATCAAAGAATTCGCCAATTCTGATATCAAATTTGATTACAGAATGCTATAATTCTCTCTCTTGAGATTGAAGAAATATTCTGCAACACCTCTGCCCCCATGCAATCTAAATGTATTTGCTTTCCCTCCCTTGTAATAGAATATTCTCACACTGGCTAGCAATAATAACATTAGCCTTGACGCAGTTGATTGTCATCGTAGTGGCAAATTTGAGTAAGTGTCAAAATTATTGCTGTCACGTTTTCATTCGAAAGTATAATAAGTTGATCGTGGAGAAAGTATAGTCTGCTACTCGGTTAGAATGAAAATTCGTGATGCTCGTGGTTCCTCACGCTCGCCTTCGGCTCGCGCTAGGAACTTTTCCACTCGCATCGAATTTTCATTCTAACCTTGTTACAGAATATACTATTCCGCACGAGTTAGGAACAATATTTTTTCTACAAGCGCTTATACGAGATCGATTAGATTTCAAAATAACTATTATCGTTTATTCAACTGGCACCCACAATTTGAAATAGCCCAATTCCAATTAATATTCTATAAAATTGCTTTCTCCACGATCATCACAGAATTCGCCAATTCTGATATCAAATTTGATTACAGAATGCTGGAATTCTCTCTCTTGAGATTGAAGAAATATTCTGCAACATCCCTGCCCCCATGCAATTTAAATGTACTTGCTTTCTCTCCCTTGTAATAGAATAATATTCTCACACTGGCTAGCAATAATAACATTAGCCTTGACGCAGTTGATTGTCATCGTAGTGGCAAATTTGAGTAAGTGTCAAAATTATTGCTGTCAAGTTTCCCATCGAAAATATGAAAAGTATCATTCAAATATATTAAATATTCAAAATCTTTGATCGTGGAGAAAGTATAGTCTGCTACTCGGTTAGAATGAAAATTCGTGATGCTCGTGGTTCCTCACGCTCGCCTTCGGCTCGCGATCGGAACTTTTCCACTCGCATCGAATTTTCATTCTAACCTTGTTACAGAATATAATATTCTCAAGCATATAATAATCAACAAAACATATCTTCTTCAATCAACCATATATTTAATATATACAGTGTATTCAAGCGGAAACGATACAAGGCACTTTAAAGGTATTTCTTGCAAAAAACGGAATAATCTGCAAATATTTTCCAACGCCAAGTTCAAATTTTACGTGGGGGTGAGTGAACCGTCCTTAAAATATTGAATTCAATCAGTAGTCGAGTGAAATCTTATCTGAAGGTTGCAAAAGCCTCTTTTTAGAGCTGTGTCACCTTTGGAGTTTGTTTGGAAATTATTTGCGCAATTGCGCCAAAAAATGACACATACATTTTTTCAACATTTTCTGTTTCAAAATCAACAAATGACAAAAGAGGTGGAGTTGACTTTCGCGGGGCAAATAACCTGCGAATATTTTCCATCCCCCAAGTTCAAATTTCCTTAAAAATTTGAATGGAATGGGTAGAGTGGTATCTGGATTGTAAAAATATTATTGAATGGTCAGCAAGTTCATCGATTTGTCACTCCTCGATTTTTATTAGAATGGAGTCAACTGAAGACGAAAGTTAACGCCGCTCAACCAGAGACAGTAGCAGTCTTACCTAAAAGAACCTTAGTTGAATTCGCGCAGGTAACACCCTACATTCTACAATATTTCCATAGAAGCAGGAGTTCCTCAGTTTGAATATTTATTTGAAGTTGATCTAAAAGATATCGAAACTAAAAATAAAGGATTTAAAATTCTTCCAAATGGGGTACCACTCGACCATTCACTACAGTGTTGAAGGGTGAAAAACAACTCCAGGCAGATTATTTTCTAGTGAATAGACTCCACGTGTTTGACCCTTTTTTTATTTCAAAACGAGAAATGCTTTGTTTCGTTTTCGCTATATACATATATATATATATATATATATATATATATATATATATATATATATATATATATATATATATATATATATATATATATATATATATATAACTTTTTGAAAGTTATTAGCAATAACAGGCTGTTATTGCTAATAATTTTCAAAAGTTTAAAAATTGTTCAAATTAATAATTATATATATATATATATATATATATATATATATATATATAAAACTTTTTAATAATTATTAGCAATAACAGGGGCTTGGTGAATCTCAAAAAACTCGATTTTATTAAAAAGTTGACGTTTCGCCACGACATTCCTGGCTTTTTCAAAATTTTTGAAAAATTGAAATTTCTTTGACATTTATTGATTCGAAAAAATTTGAATAGTTAGAAAAGACTACTATGTTTCATCAAAATTTTTCGGCTGTGGCCGTTCTGTTATTTATCACGTGCTATTCAGACCAATGTTAACATTCAAATCTGTTATTATTAGATGGTAAGGGAAACCACAGAAACCTTTACCCACGTAATGTTCAAAATAAGTTCAAATTATTTTGATTTTGAAAAGTCAAAGAATAGGGTACTATTTATCTAAATAGCACGTCATTAATAACTGAAGACGGCCACAGCCGTAATAAAATTTTTTTGAAAAAAAGATAAATAGTACCCTATTTTTTGACTTTCCAAAATCAAAATAATTTGAACCTATTTCGGACATTACGTGGGTAAAGGTTTCTGTGGTTTCCCTTAAAATCTAATAATAACAGATTTGAATGTTAATATTGGACTGAATAGCACGTAATAAATAACAGAGAACGGCCACAGCCGAAACATTTTGATGAAACATAGTATTCTTTTTTAACTATTCAAATTTTTTCAAATCAATAAATGTCAAAGAAATTTCAAATTTTCAAAAGTTTTGAAAAAGCCACGAATGTCGTGGCAAAACGTCAACTTTTTAATAAAATCGAGTTTTTTAAGATTCACCAAGCCTGTTATTGCTTATAATTATCGAAAAGTTGAAAATAATTCACAGGCAACAACAATTCAAATATATATATATATATATATATATATATATATATATATATATATATATATATATATATATATATATATATATATATATATACATATACATATATACATATGTATATATATATATATATATATATATATATATATATATATACAGGGTGTTCCAAATTAAGTCGGCACCATTGCCAACTCCGTTATTATTGATGCTACGATTTCGGTTAAATGGGCAAACTGGTAGCATTTTTAGTGGCCTTGTCGATGCTGAAAAAAAAAATTGACAGTCGCGTTGTCATAATATTTCATAAAATGATAGTTTTTTCAATGGAACACCCTATATTTTTTCATACATTTCGATTCGTAATAACATTCTCAACAACAAAGTTCATTTGACTTTTTTTCGTAAAGGTGAAAATAAGACAGTTGTATTAATAGGAAACATTTATAACAAACGGATTTGATAAAGCGCTATTGAATATTGAGTAAATGTTCAAAAACGCCGCCTTCTTGTTGAGCACATATTCTATTGACACTGCGTGTGGCATTCAACACAGTTCGGCCATCAATTCTATTAATTATAGTTTCAATATAATTTTCCAGTTCATCTACATTATTATGTTTCATTTTGTACACACAATCTAGAGGTGTAATGTCTGGTGAACGAGAGGGCCACTTAACAGGTCCATTTGTAGCAATCCATCTGTTTCCAAAACAGCCTCGCAGCAGTCGTTTTACGCCACTGACATTATGTGCTGGTGCTCCATCCTGCTGAAAATAGATCATCTGACGAGCCTCCAGATCAAGATCATCGAAAAACTCTTTCAACACTCTTGTTAATAAATTAATGTAACGGGGTCCGTTCAAAGAACAGTGGTAGAAAAATGGACCGATAATTATTCTGCCTCTAAATAGATCACACCAAACATTTATACTAAATCGTCTTTGCGGATTGTGGGGATTGACTAGAAATGGATTATGTCTACTCCAATAATGGAAATTCTTTCTATTATACATCGCACGATTTGAAAAATTAGCCTCATCGCTCCATATAATATTTCTATAGAAGTTTGGATCTTGTCTGCATTTATTCAAAAACCACCGACAAACCCCCAATCGTCTCTCAGGATCACCAGGTTCTAGTGTTTGCACTGGTCTTAACTTATAAGGAGAAATCTTATGTTTCTTCAGAATTCGTTGAATACCAGACAATGGAACAGCTATTTCTCTAGATAAATCTCTGATGGAATTATTTGGATATACCTCAAAGTAGGATAAAACGTCAATTTCTGTATCTTCAGATATTACAAAACGTTTTTTAGTTCTCCTCTTCTCAAAAACTTTTTCATTGTTCCTTAATCGACGATGAAGCACAGCAAAAAAACGCTGATTAGGTAATTCACGATCGGGAAACGAATTGCTGGAGTGCTCTTACGCTATTTTTCTGGCAAACCAAGTAGGATTCTAACATATCACATTTTTCTTGATGAGAAAACGGCATTACGGAAAATATTCGAACAGTAGTTGACAGTTACAATAATTTATGACATTGTCATGATATACTTGAGAATATTTGACAATTAGAATTTCAACAAAGTTTCAAGGCAACTTGATTGCTCATAATAATTATGTTTTATTGAATCTAACAAATTTTTTCCAACCACAGCGCAATTTTTTCTTTTTACTGTCTTATTTTGCTATTAGTAACAAAATATTGTCATTCGTATAAATACAAAAAATGAGTGTTTGGACAATCATGAGGTTCTATTCGCCAAAACGAAGAAATTTTTTGTACTAGTGAAAGAAATAAATATTTCCACATAAGTCACTCATTTTCCACTTTAGGAAGGAAGATGATATTAGCTTTGTTGTTGAGAATGTTATTACGAATCGAAATGTATGAAAAAATATAGGGTGTTCCATTGAAAAAAATATCATTTTATGAAATATTATGACAACGCGACTGTCAATTTTTTGTTTGTTTTCAGCATCGAGAAGGCCACTAAAAATGCTACCAGTTTGCCCATTTAACCGAAATCGTAGCATCAATAATAACGGAGTTGGCAATGGTGCCGACTTAATTTGGAACACCCTGTATATATATATATATATATATATATATATATATATATATATATATATATATATATATATATATATATATATATATATATATATATATATATATATTTATTTATTTTTGTCCCAAGTGATTGACTGAGATAAGTTCAACGTAAAACTACTGAAGATAAAAATACGAAAAATTGCAGACAACTCTAAAAATAGATGAAACCTATCTGAGTGAAGGGGAGATGACGTGAATTCAGCAGTTGATTCAATTATCTTCACTTATGAAAACACCCAAAACAATAAATAAGATGTGAGAAATTGCGAATAACGACGCCAGGAAAGATGTCGTAGAATATGAATAGAGGTAGAAGCGCGGGAGGTATGCTATTGCTATGTGTAGAATGGTAGATGAATCTTCTCAAAAGGTAGTCAATTATACATAAAGCGTTAAACAGTCGAATAAAAATCGAGAGGTCGTTTTCTTCTTTCAGAACATACATCAGTTGGTTTTTCCCTCAATTTTATCGATAATATAATGACTTAATGATTTCAGAAACTAGCTGTAATGTATAAACAGTAAAAATTCCGAGTTTTACTAAGCGATTTGATGAACTGAAAAATCTTTGTCAGATTAACACACATAGAAAAGTAATATAGGTACAGATATATATGTTGTCTTCAAGTAATAAACAAAATTATTAGCAATAAAACCCGTTAGTGAACGTTAGGAGTAACTTGAAATGACCCCTATATTCAACAAAGTTCCAAAATTTTAAGGCAAGTTTCGTCAGGAATTAAAACTTTGGTTTGTATCATGTTGATGAAATAATATGAACGTGAACGGATATTCAAAACTGGTTCTTCTGGGAATATTTTTTATAGTTAGTAGTTGAGGTTGGCATAGGAAATTTGAAACGTATGTTAATCGGATACATTTTCAGAATATATGTGAGAGCTTCTCGTTTCTACTGGATTTCGAATGATATATTTCGATTCTAAACGAAGAATCCATTAGACAGTTCGTTGAATATATGTTAAAAAAGCGAATGTGCAGCAGAACTCCGTCAATAATCCCCTAATTTCTTGTCAAATTCGTCAAATTTTGACGAATGGAAATCGTTGACTATCTATCACTGATGCTACTTATGAACATAAAATTGTGAATTTATACCAGAAGAAAAAAACTCGAGAGCAGCAGAGCTCCATAATAAAGTCGTACTTTTCGCGTGCATCGCGACGAGATGAGATTCTAACGAATTGAATTATACTTTATCTACAACCGTGCGTAAATTATGTTTTTACACACCCATATTCGTGCGGTAACTATTACTTTAATGCACTAGTGCGGTAAAAATCAGTTTAACGCACAAGTGCGGTAAAAATCATTTTAACGCACTAGTGCGGTAATAGCTATTTATGCCATCAGTCACGAAATGCCTAATTTTGTGTAACGCGTGACATTTTTGCGGAACGAACGAAGTGAGTTTTGCAAAAACTCACAAGTTACACAAAATTTCATTTCGTAACGTATTGCATACAAGATTTTTTCTAATTTTGAAGAAAGTAATAAAAAACAAAATTTAATATAATTGATAAAAATTTGGAAAACATAAATTTAGTTTGTTGCTGTTACTTCATGTTAGTTGTCAGTTTGACATTTTGTAAAAAAGTCTCTAAACGGGTTTTTAGCGAGATTGATATATTTTTAGTTTCATTTTTAAAAAATGAGTGATTCAAGTTCTGAAGAGCTACCAAGCGATATTGAAGAGGCAGCAGGTAATGCTCTATTATCAGTAATTCCCAAAAAGTCAAAGGCAGTTTATGATTTGGCATACGAAAAATTTGTTACGTGGTGTGATGAGAAGAAAATTAAACATGTTAATGAGAAAGTTTTACTTGCAAATTTTGAGGGTAAGAAAGATCTAAAAGTTTCCACATTATGGACACTTTACTCAATGTTAAGGTCTGAACTAAATCTGAAAAGGAATATTGATATTAAAAAATATACAAATTTGGTAGCATATATTAAAAGGCAAGCGGACGGGTACAGTGCTAAAAAGTCAAAAGTTTTTATTAAAGAAGATTTTGCCAAATTTTTAGTGGAAGCTGATGACAAAGAATACTCAATGGCTAAGGTTGCAATGATAATTAGAATGGCAGGAGCAAGCAGAATTAACATTTCTTCCAGTTGAAAATGTTATAGACGAAGGAAGCCATTTTCGTGTTGATATCCCACCTTCAAAAACAAAAGTTATACGGCAGTTTGCAATTACCACTGGAGACATTGAAAATACGAATCTTGTTGAAATATTAAGAAAATATATTAAGTTGCGTCCCCAGGTTCTTAAACACAACAGATTTTTTGTAAAATATGCGAATGGAAAATGTACCAGAAATCCTGTGGGAATTAACACATTTAGCAGTCTAATAAATAGAATAATTATTTTTGTCACTAATTTTGAAATACATTTTTCGTCACCAATTGCATAAAATTTTACTTTATGCAACTAGTTACAAAAAGTAAGACGTTTCATAATGTCAATCAGTTTTAAAAAGTGTCACTTTATATGTCAAAATTAGAAAAAAATTATTAAACTAGCCGTGAAATCTCCATATTTTCGACTGACATTTTGACTGACAACTTCAAAGTGGCGTTGCTTTTTTTTGTCGCTATGACATCCTAATTTTCATAACAATAACAAAAGTTAAAACATTGCTGGTGACCAATTTGGGAAATTTCAGACTATAATTAATTTGTATTTAATCAAAACGAACGGTTGTAGATAAAATAGTATACATAACACGCGTGGTAAAGGTTTTTAGCACACTTCAGTGAATGAAAAGACTCGCCTGCGGCTCGTTTTTCAAACTTCACTTAGCGTGTGCTAAAAACCTAGTTACCACACACGTTATGTAATATAGTATTTTCTACTGATGTCAATAAAAATCATCATTCTATGTCCAAAAGAAATTAGAACATAGTGCATTGTTTTATACCCATTTTCATTGTGCTTTTATCACCATGGTGAGCCAACTACAAAGTTCACATTGTGCACGGGTATTTTTACAAAGGTTGCGTTAACCGGCGCCGCGTGTTTTCTTGTGGAACGTCAGATTGACATTTTTCAAAATCTTAGAAGGAAAAATATTACTTATCCCATTTTCTGTAACAGTAACATTCGTAGAAAATAGTATATTGTACAACGAGCATGGAATTACATGCATTTCCTACGAGTATGACGTTTGCAGCACGTGCCGCAGGTGAGTGCTGCAAATCATACGAGTAGGAAATGATCATTCCATGCGAGTTTTACGCTATACTTTTTCTACGAATGTTACTGTTACATAAAATGGGATAAGTAATATTTTTCCTTTTTACCCCGAGGCGAAGCTGAAGGGGTTATAGTCTCACGACAAAAAGTTGGTAACTGGCCCGATTTTAAAAATTCCAACGGATATCGATAAAACACATATGATTTCATTAGGGAATTTGAATTACCACTTTTTCCCAACGAAGAATAAAAGAATATAGCGTTTTTACCCCGAGGTGAAGCTAAATTCTCACTACAAAAAGTTGGGATCTGGTCCGATTTTAAAAATTCCAACGGATATCGATAAAATACATATTATTTCATCAGAGAAGTTTTGTTCCCAATTTTTTTCCAACGAAGAATAAAAAATTATAGCGTTTTTAGATAGGCATTACGACATGCGCATGCGCCAAGTCCTACAAAACATGCGTCGAAGTGCTCTGTGTGCCACGGTAACCAAGCGACGTTGATAGCTCAAGCTTGATTCTGCGTCTGTGTCTGCTTCCCATCCATAGAGATATCTTATCGATTTGATTCATAATTTGCAGCAAAATGAGCCGGGATAGGATATTCAAATTCGACAGTCAAACAATGAATTTTTTTGCTAAATTTTCACGGATTTTATTCGTAATATCGACTTATTAATACATTTATTGCAATTTTCCTTCATTTCATTCGTAAAATCGACTTTCATTGTTATTTAATTTATATAATACATTCAAAAAATATTGACGACATGCACATGCGCCGAGGGGTTTTATCGTTCCTAGTGCTACGCAGTAGGGTGTCCTTTATTTTAATATTTTAAAAAAACACGCGTCGCCGGTTAACACCACCTTTGTAAAAATACCCGTGCACAATGTGAACTTTGTAGTTCACTCACCATGGTGATAGAAGCACAATGAAAATATATATATATATATATATATATATATATATATATATATATATATATATATATATATATATATATATATATATATATATATATAAAACAATGCACTATGTTCCGCAATTACTTTTGAACATAGAATGATGGTTTTTATTGACATTCGTAGAAAAAGTATAGTGTAAAGCTCACATGGATTGACCATTTCCTACTCGTATGATTTGCAGCACCCACCTGCGGCTCGTGCTGCAATCGTCATACTCGTAGGAAATGCATGTCATTCCACGCTCGTTGTACAATAGAAAAATCACGGTTAAATAGCAAACCGAATTGAAAAGTAGAATATAATCTTTTGGAATGATCCTCTATTAAAATTTCGTTTCGTTGAATAAATATCTCATCTCAATGATTCTACTATATCGAAAAACTTGTACAAATTCATTAGCACAAACAGAAAATCTAAGTTTTATTCACAACCGCCGTATTCTTTTTGTAAATAAATTACTTCTCTTTTCCAGGTTCTTCATTTGATAATTTAACTGGTATAATGAAAACAGCATTTTTGTGGAAGAAAGGCACTCGATTGAAGAAAAATTTTTTTCTCGTAATTGCATGAAGGAGGGAATACAAAGTTACCAAGAGACGAACAAAATGATATACATATGAAAGTTGTACACACACTAAATATACACATAAGATAAACAAAAGGACAAAGACAAAAACCGGGGAACAAAGATAATATGACTCATTACAATAGCAGATAAGGGCAATAAGACAGTAATAATGACCAACACAAAATACGACGAAGATAATATGAAACAACGTACAAAAAAACCAAGCGCGACATGATACAAACATTGGAAAAGCAGAACAATAAAATAGTAAAAACTACCAATCAAAAGGACATATATATTATATATATATATATATATATATATATATATATATATATATATATATATATATATATATATATATTGAGTCCAAAACATTAACAACACATAATAGCAAAGAAGGGCATCCTTTACGGCCAATAGTTTCGTGAATCCCATCACTCATGTATAATCTATCCAAATACATTGCAGGAGTACTAGCGAATACCACATCAAAAATTCAATGCAATTCAAAGGACAACTAGTCAAACTGAGACACAAATATTGCAATTGAACTAGTAAGAGAAACAATAAAAGCAAATTCACACAAAAATACCAGAAAATTAGTTGAAGAAAATCCATATTATATTAAGTAAGGTTTTTCCACCACACTACAAACAATAGAAGGTGTGGCCATGAGGACTCCCATATCGAGCTGGTTGCACAGGTTGTAATGGAATACATTATAGAAAAAATAAGTATTAAACATAGTGAAGAAGCTTTCTTCAGAAGATATATAGATGACTCTCGGGATGGCTGCAATGTAACAAAAACAACAATATTCATGTAACACACTTCACAAGATTTCAATAACACCCACGCACTGCCCAATTTCGCAATTGAAGAACAGTAAGACAACACATTAGACTTTCTGGAGATGACACTCATGAGGTAATATAAACAAAATATTTACAAAATGGTGGGAGAAAAAACAGAACAGCATTCTCATTGATAACTCCAAATTTCATAAAACCCAAGAACAGGCAGAATAAAAGGTAGGACCGAGTCCTGAAACTAACATCACCAAAATTACGACCAAAAATGATAAAAGAACAACTGCTTGAAAACAACTACTTACCCTACAACAATGACAACAGCTCTGATGAAAGAAAGACACAAGATCTACAACACAGAAAATAAAAAGCAGAAACTGAGAACACATACACGGGTAACCTATACAAAATTAACATAATAATGAAACCTCATAAAATATAAATCGTTCATAAACCACAAAACCAAATAAACCAAATATTCAGCAAATTTAAATCACAAACACCTAAGTCCAAGAAGTCGAATATGGTATACAGAGTCCCGTGCAAGTATTGTAACAAACACTATAACGGACAGATTTCACAAGGGTTACACGACAGGCTCAACGCACACAAATACACCAATGCCGCAACAACAGCACTCAACAAGCACAAAACACTGAAAAGATATGAATTCAACTACGACGAAACAAAAATACTAACGATAGAACTAAATGAAGAAACTGGGGAAAATATGAGAGACGATACATATACAATTAAACATTGAAAAAACAATAAATTATAGGTAAGACGTAAGACAACAAAGTCAATTTTATGTAGCACTCCTAATAAGACCTAAGCAGGAAAAAGAACAAAGAAAAAAACATGACACACAATGAAAATGATTGACAGTGACGTAAAAAACGTTAAAATTGAACGTTAGATACATTTGAATTATGTTAAGTTTTACAGATTTCAAATATTATAAACAATTAGTTTAATCGTATACTGAAGAAGGGGAAACCCTCGGGGAAATCTTTCCGATACGTCTATTACATATTAAACCAATGAAAGTTTTTCAATAACCTGCCAAATCGAAATACATAGAAATGTATATATATATATATATATATATATATATATATATATATATATATATATATATATATATATATATATATATATATATATATATATATATATATATATATATATATATATATATATATATATATATATATATATATATATATATATATATATATATATATATATATATATATATATATATATAAAAACTGTTTATGCATTTTCCCAAGAACAGCTAAGTATATCATAAATGAAAATCTTCTGAATACACAAAAAAGGGTATATTCTTTAATACCCTGTGAGTGTTGAAAAATAACAATATATAACATTTGCGATTTTGTTATTTACGAGCATAATTACCTCAATGTTTAATAACTGGAAATTATTGTAATAACTGAAATTGAAGGAGCAGATTTAATCTGACATGTTTCAATGATTCCTGAATGATACATAGCATTATAAAACCATTATGGTATACCAAAAATAGGTACACAAATAATTAGTAATTATTACAAAAATATAATTATTTTTTAAATGCGCTTTCGGTGAATATATATATATATATATATATATATATATATATGTATATATATATATATATATATATATATATATATATATATATATGTATATATATATTTTATTATATAGATATATATATATTTTATTATATAGATATATATATATATATATATATATATATATATAGAAACAGTTTACTTCCTCCAGAAACAAGAAACAAGAAACTCGAAAACTAAGTCTGAATACGAAAAGTCAAATTGAGGAAAGAAGGAAAACAGACAGGGACTTACCAAGATACAGGGAATTGAATAAGACTGTGAAAAAAGCTATCAGAAGAGACGTTAGAGCCTACAATACGCAAGTAATAAAGGAAACTATTGAGAACAATATAAACACGAAAGTTTTGATGCTGCTTAACAAATGTCTTGAGAAGAGTAAAATCCCGGATGCATGGAGTAATGCAGAGACTGTCTTGTTGTTTAAAAAAGGCGATTGCACAAGTATGGAAAACTATAGACCCATCTCGCTCCTCTCAGTCCTACATAAGTTACTTTCGAAAATCATAACCAACCGCCTAAGCCAGAAATTTGATTTTTACCAACTTATCGAGCAAGCGAGTTTCATGAAAGGATACAGCACGACCGACCACATTCATGCGGTGCGCATACTTATTAAAAAATGCACCGAATACAACATCCCACTACATATCGCCTTCGTAGATTACCAAAAAGCCTTCGATTCCGTCGAAACATTGGCGGTGCTCGAAGCGATGGACAAAGCACGTATTGACTCAACATACTCCAACCTAGTCAAGTAAATCTATGAGCATGCCAGACTACTAGTCAAAATGGGTACAGAATGGGTTACGTGCAAAATCTCTGTCAAGAGGGGCGTCAGACAAGGAGATACAATCTCACCCAAACTTTTTACCCTGGCGCTGGAAAATGTATTCAAAGGACTACAGTGGAATCAAAAAGGCATCAACATTGACGGGACACGCTAAAATCACCTACGTTCCGCTGATGATGTTGCCCTCTTTAGCAACGACCCTGATGAACTCGCATCGATATTGCAAGAATTAGAGGACGCCTACCAAGCAGTTGGTTTAAAAATGAATCTGCAGAAGACTAAAGTTATGAGCCCTGCTAACATACTTGTTACCATCGAAAACCAGACTCTAGAGCTAGTCGAAGACTACGTGTATTTGGGACATAATATAAAACTTGGGAGAGAAAACCAGACAGCTGAGATCATCAGAACGATAGGCTTTACGTGGGCAGCATTCGGTACGCTCACCCATATACTCCGAGAACCGAAAATCCCTATAAATCTCAACAGGCAAGTCTATGATGCGTGTATACTACCTGTTGCAACATACGGACTTGAAACCACGACGCTCACGAAGAACAGCATAAATCGACTTCTAATCTGTCAAAGGGCGATGTTGAAAATTAGTCTGAGAGATAATGTGCGGAATGAGAGGATAAGGAGAAGAAAGGGTGTCGCCGATATGGCGGAGCGATTGGCGAGACAGAAGTGGCAATGGGCGGGACATGTCGCCAGAAACGACATGTAATGGACTAAAACTCTGATGCAGTTGAGGCCTAGATAATCCAAAAGAAGCGTTGGCCGACCATAGGCACGATAGATAGATGACATCTAGCGTCACGCAGGGCGGAACTGGATGCAGATGGCACAGAAGAGAACGACATGGAAAGAAATGGAGGAGGTCTTTGTCCAAGAGTAGACGTTGACAGGTTGAAAAAGAAGAAGAAGATATATATATATATATATATATATATATATATATATATATATATATATATATATATATATATATATTTATACATGAATATATTTGTGAATGTATATTTATTACGGTTGCGAAGAAGCGGCTTGTTCTCGATTTGGTCGAATACTGCATCGTCTAGAACTGTACAGTGTTTTTGCCGAAGCTTCGACCGAATCACAAATGTCAATAGACATGTTTTGAAGGTTTTACGTTGCAGGAGAGGTGACTCACGAATATTTAACATCTCTAGAGCAATTATATTATGTCAGTTCAGCAAGCGTGTAATGGTCAAATTTTAGTCAAAGCTGAGTAACAATTCCCTAAATTAAATCTTCTCCTACAACGTAAATCATTCAAAAACAACGAAAAATATATAAAGAGCGAATCTTAAACTAGTTGCTACTATGTGTTAAATGTAACCTGTAATCAAATGACAAAAACAGCGAATAATTTTTTATGTGAAAGATAACTGATAAATTTCTCTGTGCCCCTCGCCTTTCCACTCTCCGATGATGAAATAAAACACGATGCATTGAAACGTTCCATGGTTATGAACCAAACCAAATTCAGTATAGCAATGATCTACGCTACCTTCGACTCATTGCGTCTCTTTCTAGCGCATCGCAAAAACGTATAAAGGCGTCGTTACGAATGTTGAAGATTATCCACTGCATGGACTATGCAGAAGTGAAAGAACATATCCCACCCCTACATAGTGCAAATGGTATGGTACACACAGAAGAAGATAAGACTGAAGCACTGACAGAATCAATCGAAAGAGAAGGCCGAGTAAATTAACATCCAGACGACGACGATAGACACGAAAGATTCGTTACAAGAGTAGTCGGAGAGATTCGAGAGAGAGAAAGCGAAAGAGAAGTCACAGATTCAACCACCGAAGAAGAGGTGAGAATTATCATCAAAAAATTGAAGAGACGAAAAGCGCCCGGTCCGGATAATATAACACATGCTATGCTGAAAAACTTGCCTAGAAAAGGTACAGAAGCAATAGCATCAATTGTGAATGCGATTATGAGTTTCGACCACTTTCCAATGCAGCGGAAACACACCGACGTGATAGTATTCGGAAAACCAATCAAGGATAAAAAATTTCCACAGAATTATAGACCAATAAGCCTTTTACCTGTACTCGGCAAAGTAGCAGAAAGAGTAATAGTGAGAAGATGACGTGAAGAAACAGACGAACTAGATATCATGCCAAAAGAACAGTTCGGATTCAGACAAGGACACTCCTCGGAACAACAAGCATTGTGAATAGTAGAAACGGTTACAAAAGGATTTCAAATTAAAGCCATGACAGGCGCGGTGTTCCTAGATGTAGCAAGAGCCTTCGACAGAGTTTGGCAAGATGGACTTGTATGCAAAACAAAAAGACCTGTAAATTGTTAAACAACTACATGAGCGGCAGACCTTTTAGTGTAAAAATTGGCAATACAAGATCTCAACCAAGAAATACAGAAGCAGGGGTTCCCCAGGGATCCGTACTCGGCCCCTTGCTCTACATGATATATACTCACGACATTCCTAAGACAACGAACACAAGACTATCCTTGTATGCTCACGATACGGCCATAACGAGCACACATAGGAACGTAGGAATAATATGTAAAAGGCTACAAGAGATGAACCAAATCTCAAAATGGTGCGTAAAATGGAAGATAGGAATCAATGGCCAGAAGAGCCAAGCAAGCTTATTCCAGAAAAGGATGCAAAAACCAATAGAAAACATAAAGATAGAAAACAACGATATTCAATGGTCTAAGGAAGTTACTTACCTGGGAGTAACTATGGATGCGAGATTAACATGGAGAAAACATGTAAACAAAGCAGTACTGAAGACAAAAGCAGCAATGGCGCAGCTGTATCCTCTCTTCAATAAAAAGAGCAAGATGACGAACATAGTCAAGATAGCCCTGACAAGGGCCATAGCCAGACCACAACTGACGTACGGATCAGTAGCGTGATGATACACTGCAAAAAGCAACTTAGACCGGATAGCAAGTACGGAAAATAGATTTATTAGAACAGCTTTGGTAGCACCATGGTATGTCCAAAACGAACAAAAACATAGAGATATTGAATGGGAACCTATCCAAGAATTTATGAAGAGAAGAGCTCATAATATATTTACGGCAATAGAAGAGCATCAGAATCAAGAGCTCAGAGATTTGACAAACTACGATCCAGAAGAGGACGCACAAAGAACGAGAGTCTATTACAAAAGACCTAAGATCAACTTGACTAATAATTATTTTATTTTCAGGTACTTCCATCCATAAGCTGTACCCAAGCACATTTCTTCGGAAATCTCTCGGGCGAGTAATTGAATCCTCTCCATCCTTCCCAACTCACATTTTCCATTTCCCCTTACTTTTTTCATGCGCCGCGACGCAGAGAGACATACACTTGGGTCTTGAAATATAGACACAAGGAAGAGAATCGGTTCTAGTGCTGACCGCAGCATGTGAGTCCTAATCTAAGTGCGAGACTGGAGATTTAGTAGGCTAATGCCCGGAAACCGAAAGAACAGAGGTGTTTTAGTGGGTAGGCAATATTGCATATATATATATATATATATATATATATATATATATATATATATATATATATATATATATATATATATATATATATATTTATATATATATATATATATATATATATATATATATATATATATATATATATATATTTATTATATTTATTATATTAAGATTATAAACAGAGATGAACTCAGTGATGACCAAAATTTGGGAGATTTTCGGCGCTCTCCAATATTTGTCTACTTTAAAATTTCAGTACGCCCTATGGCTCTACTACCTCTTACACATTTCAATACCGCATACCGAGATTAAGATATTACTCATCCAAAAATTAAATCCACGTATAATACTCACCAGTGGTAGAATTCGTGGTGATATTATTAACTTCTACAAACTTTGATTGTTCCGTCCCACAGGTGTAATCGCATATGATTTGCATGAAGTTCCTCATGCAAGACGGACACCTATTCAGAAAATTCGCGGCCTTTTTTATGCTGGAGTCCATGGTCGCCAGCTGATCGGGTGAACAGCACGTTGATGTTGGCCCACTGCTGTTCACCAAATGCGGGCATCTCGCTTCCAAGATGGACAGAGCCGTTTTGTTGTCGAGGAGTTTGGCCTCTCCATTGTAGATGCAATTCTGGCTAAGGGTTTCGCGAATATTACACTCTCCGTACCATATGCAGTGGCCAGGAGACTCATCCGTGGAGCAAATCTGAAAGAGAAATAACATTTCAGCAAAATTTACTATTTCAATTTTTACAAGATACAAGTTCGGGGTGCTATGCCGTAACTAGGGCTTTTTTTTGAAAAAAAATACCATTTTTTTATAGTAACAATAATTTATTATTCGTAATGTTAATGTATTTCTTACATTTAAATTACCTAGCTAGTGGTAGGTTCACTTGGATCAGCTTACACTTGACTATATTTTTTATTTTGGAGTAACGCTCATCTGTCTACAAATTTTAAACATTGGAAAAAACGCGTGTCACGAATTCATTACCTTTTCGGATTGAAAAATGTTTCCGATTATTATGTGAAGTCTTAGGATGTGGAGAATTTGAATAACTGAACCCATCGTAAATCAACAGAGAGTTTTGAATAATTGGATTGTGCGAATTGAGGAAATACTAGACTCAATTTACTGGTTTCGTCATAAAGTCCATCTTCGTCTACAATTTTCAAACTAAGCTTCTACCGCACTTGTTAAATCGAATTTGGAAAATATTTTAAATACAAAATCCTCAAAATCATAATATTTCGGTATATTCAAGAGTTCTTCTATAAACCTCATTGGCTTCTTTTTTTTAATTGATCCTGTTCAGGAGGCCAAAAGAACTTTATGTTTTTCATTATTTTGGCTCTGTAAATCTCATCACTCAGGCGGCTTTCATTCTTTTCTCTTATATTTCTCATAATTGGGTGCAACTCCACAGCCCTCAAGCTATTTTTTTCAAGCATTACTATGGATTCTGCCAGTATATTCATGTAATGGTGAATGAAATATGAATAAGATTTCTATAGTGTGATCTTCTCGGATAATCTTCCAGCGTCATCGGAATTGTCAAACATAGATTTTCACGAATTCCCATATTATTTTAAGATATACTGTTTCACCATGACTTTTAAAAATATGCTGATACAGCAGGCCACGACAATATCAATCGTCCAACCACAAAGTCGACCATCTAGTGGGACCATTTCTTAAAATTGTTCTATATTCAACTTCGAAAAAAATATTTGTAATTCTCTGATGCGTTTTGCGCAGTTTGAAAATTTGGCATAAACCTTCGTAATCAAGTTTTCCACATCGTATGTGGATTCATGGCGTTTTTGGCAGCGTTGTGAAGAACGTGGCCACCGCAATTTGGTATCAGAATACTTCGGATAAATTTTTTATTTTTTTAGTTTGATATACGGAATTGTGAGCATTTAGATGTCAATCTCATTGGAATCTTCAGAAAAATTCGGCACACTCACCGATCTCGCGAGTCGAGCGACGACAGTCGTCCGTGATGGTCGTTTTCGTTTATTACTTCGGCAGCCCTAGCCGTAATCCAATATAGGTATGAAAGGGCCAAAAGGTAATTTCGGAAATTATTATTGAATTTTCGTGGAGTACGCGCTGCAAATTTCTAAATTTTTCAAGGGTAAAAATTCAAGGGTTGTTCGGAACTCAAAATATTAGCAAATACCAAGAGCTTTTTAGTTACTCGGGAAAATTGAATTATGAATCTTGTACTATGAATAATAAATTGACAACTTGTAAGAAACCAAACGACTATTGCACTAGAAGAGCAGAGGCGATTTGGTTCAATGGAAATTCTTATATTTGTATGTCGAAAATTTTGTATCTTAACTAATTCAGTAACATTTCAGCGCTTTCTTCAGAAATCCGGGTAAAAGTTAGGCAATACATTAGTAGTTTTTTTCTACCAATAAAAGAAATGTCCAGGAAAACTCAATCAAGTCGATTGATTACAAGAAAATACCGATGCATTCGCAAACTTTCATTTACATTCTCGGTCAAACTCTGGGTAAATTTTCAGCAATATCGGGAGTAACAAACTTAGTCCAGTCAATCTAGACTAAAAATGGCAATCAAAGGAACTGAGAATACTAGTTCCAATTTTTTCAGGAATGTGTAGGGGGAGTCCCCTGAACAAGAAAAAATAAAGTCCATCCAAATCCCGGTGCCGCTGAGGGGGAGTTCTTCAGTACAAATTGAACGCTCATTGAATTTGCTACAAGTTTGGCCATATCCATTTTGGCGAAAAACTGGACCGTTTTCGTGCTACCGGCTCCGGAAAGGAGGTAATTTTCAAACAAAATTGTTTTCACTCATGTTTTTCGTATATTTTTTCTTTTAGATCCTCACTCGTTAATTTCAGGGAAAAATCGTCATCATAAAACGCGACGCGTTCAATATAAATTAACATGTGATATATATATATATATATATATATATATATATATATATATATATATATATATATATATATATATATATATATATATATATATATATATTCTTGTAGGGAATTTAATGCTGTACAAGTTTTATGGTGACAATTTTTCCCTGAAATTAAGGAGTCAGGATCTGAAAGAAAAAATATACGAAACGCATGAGTGAAAAACGATTTTATTTGAAAATTACTACCTTTCCGTAGCCGGTAACACGAAAACAGACCAGTTTTTCGCAAAAATTAATATAACCAAACTTGTATCAAATGGAATAAGGTTTAATTTTGTACTGAAGAACTTTTTCACTGTTGCCTAGTTATAAGCGAAAATCTGAAAAATTGAACATTTAAAGCCTCCTCTTTCCCCCCAGCAGATTTGGAGGGACTTATTTTTTCTTGTTCAATGGACTCCCGCTACATATTCCTGTAAAACTTGGGACTAGTATTTTTAGTTTATCTGTTTTTCCTATTTTGAGTGGACTAACTCTTTTCACTTCTTATAACCGAAAATTAACTTCAGAAAAGAATCAGTTGCACATTTTTTCTGAATATTTAACAATTTTCAGAATGATAGGTTTTTAATTACATTAGTAGTGAATGAGAAAAATAATATGTGTCATTATTATTTGCGTAAGGCAAATGGATAAATAAATAGTGTTTCTCAGCAACTGCAATTAAAAAAGTTGATCACTAATATGATAGTATTCAAACGTTCAGGAAGTACATTACAAATTACAGCTAAATAATATTAAGTATGAATGGAAAAAATATCAGTAATTAACAGGAACCTATTTACAAACAAATTATTTGCGCGACTTGGTACAATTATACCGATGCATACGCAGGTATTACAAACTATAAATTAACAAGTGTGTGAAAGTGGCCACTGGTTCCAGCGAAGAGTTTTTTTGAAACGCGCGCGCACTACATACATCGGGAGGTACTCCATAAACATATAACAAAGAAAGAATATCTCTGATATTAGATTTTACTATTTTATAAAGTATGATTATTCGAAAATTAAATTTAAGTTAAGTATATGCATTAAAATGATTAAGCTTCCTTTCCTAAGAAAACCACTTCCGAATAATGCGTAACGTATTATTTCTTCAATCAACACAACTGTATAGAATATTCCCATGCCAATTTCACAAGAACCTTTTACAATGCGTGCCCTTAAAATATATGCTTTCCGATTTTTTTCAATCCAATTTTTCGTAATTCAACCCCTTAAAAATATAGAATGATTATTTAAAACTACTAACTTTTTGATGGATTTAACGGGGAAGTAAGTATATTGTAATTATGACAAGCTCTCCGAATTCCTGCATAGATACTTATTATACAACATGAAATAGCATATTTAAAAAAGGTTTGAAAACGACTCTTTGCGCATGAACGGCGAAACAAATTGATGAACCGAAGGCTAAGACCACAAGTTGAGAGAGGTTATAAAACGAGTTTTTTACGATACTTTTTATACGACTGCAATTAGAAAGCACACACATCTTTTTTTTGTAAAACTCGTTTTTATTGAGAAAACTGCTAAAACTACTAAAACAAATAGTATTCAATATTTATGGTAATATTGGAGCATTCCTCCAAAATTACGCCGAGAAAAGGCTCTCTGCAAAAATTTCCGCAGAATTCGACATTTTCTTCAACAAACTTTGGAAACAATAATATTTTTATTTTTCACTTGTATATTATTTGTTCATTTTACCTTAGATACGGTTGTTATAAATACACTCATAACGCCCTATTTCATAATGAGCGGGCGTTATGGATCATAACGCCCGCTCATTGTACGAGGAGAAATGATGCAACTTTCATTGATAAAATACTTCATAATCCTTGTCATATACGACTCTAGATTTCTGCGGCAATAAATTATTCTATGATATTCTTCGGTAAATTCATATTCGTCGAACGAAATACCTAAGTACATACAAATAAAATGCTAGGAGCAATGAACCGATTTTAAAATCGATTTTTCATTATAATAAAATAATTTTTTCGTGAAAAATAAAATCTTGTATGCACTACGAGCGTTACTAGATCCTAACGCCTATCGGGCAACATTCATCCCTCAGACTAAAGGCGCTCGGGCCGAATTTTACCCTCCGGGCGTTAGAATCTTTATAACGCACTTGGTACATAAATAACTAGGAAGTATCCGATCAACAATACAATAGAGCTGTGAAGGTTGTTATGGAACTCAGCCAGCTTGAAACATTGCAGAATTTTGACGTTGTTAGTAGTGCTCCAAAAAAAATCACAGTAAACCAGGGCTTCTTAAAATTTTTTCATTCACGACCCCATTTATGATTGCGGGTTTCCTGGCGACCCCATATAAATATCAAAGAAAGATAGATAAGTATTCTTTGATGATTTAGTTATAAGGTAACAATATACATATACATTTGACACTGCTGGACGTAAGACCTCTTCAATATTTTTTAGCGATGAACGATATTGGGATTCAATATGTGTTAAAGCTGAGAAAGTAACTTCACACAAATATGTAGTGTTGAATGAAAAACATTTAACGCCATATCAGGGATTGTGGGAAATTCAGTTCTAGTTCCGATTCAGAATTTTGTCAAGGGCTTTTTTGGAAATTGTAGTTTTAAGTTTGATTCACTCGAAAGCTCAGCACATTCCTCTTGAGCTTTAAGTGGCAGGTGATCAATCTCACTTGAGACAATACAAAAAGGCTTTTGAATCCAAGCTACATTTTTGAAATCAATATTTAATATAAAAAAAATTATCTACAATAATTTTTTGCAATAAAAGTTTCACAACACTCGCTGGACAGGCTATAGATGTTATAAGATCGTGGATTTAAAAATTTGATATAAAAATCTCTCGCGACCCCAGAAGTGTGCTACGCGACCTCATTTGGGGTCGCGACCCATAGTTTAAGAAGGCCTGCGGTAAACGAAAGATGCGTGCGCAAAGACGACATATCCGTGCGTAGTGCGTAGTGTTTTGCACGCGGCGTGTGCGAAGTAGACCTGTGTCGATCGATCATTGGTCGAGACCCGAGTCGATCATGACCCATTCGTATGTTGATCGGGTTAAAAAGATTCGATCATTTGGGTCGCAGGTCGCAGTTCCTTTGTAACGAACGACGAATGCTGAACCGGTGAACCGGGTAGAATATATATTAATAAGATAACCTACATGAGTGAAAAACAACATGAAATGTTAAAAAAGGAAATAGCTAATAGTTTTTAAGATCAAAAATTATAATTTACTCCAAATTGTGATTGAGAAATAAAATTTGAAAGGCTCTTTTCGGCTTTAAAGAGCTTCTTTTATCATAGATAGACGCTTCATTAATGTATATAAATGTGGATAGAGGAGACGACGATAATATCAACTAAGTTCACTAAAACAAGCAAGCAAAACCTGAATATAAAATCACGTGTCGCGGGTCGTACCTATATACGTCACTGATTCGATCTCAAACTGAATTCGATCTCGATCAAGACGCGATCGATCGAGTTCGCGACCCAAAGGACTGAGAGATCGACAGGTCGCGACTCTTCTACGCAAGCGTTCCTGAAAAAATCGGTTCCTTTTGGATTACGTGTCAAAATTCAAAACAGCAAGAGGAAGAGTGCGATGAATGAAAGCATGTAAACTATTGTATCAGCAAGCAATTAGTTATATACTGTTGTGTAAAAACATATGAAAATAAAGTGCAATTTGGTTAGTCTTGTCAAGTAAATCGGGATCGGATTAAATAAGATCGGGTCTTTTAGAAATTCGTGATTCGATCACTCGTGTATAGGTTGCGATCGAATCAAAAAGATTCGATCAATCACGATCGACACAGGTCTAGTGCGCAGTACCGCTCTCGGAGCGAGTTTTCCACGCGCAAAACCTCAGTTTCTGAGGCAGTCGTATAAAAAAAAAATTGGATTTGTGTTTTATAAATGTAGTCACTAGTTGTCAACATATTTCATTTTTTATACGAGTACAAATGAAAGTGGGTTAAAAATAAACTGTCGTGTCATTTCATATTATTTCGCGGAAAAATGTTAAGTTATTTTCACAACATATAAAGAGTGATATATACCTAGAAACAATTTTTTTATTATGTTGAATCACGAAAAATTTGCAAATTTTGAAAGCATGTAATACTCAAAGTACACTGAAGTACACTATCATAAAAATAGGTACCTATTGTTGAAAAAACTGAGGAATGTTTCATAAAGTACCGTAAAGTAGGGAAGACCGGGTACAAAAGTAACATTTTGTACTTTCGCCTTGGTTTCTCGTTAGGTGTTATTATTTCGGTGAAATTGATATAGCCATACATAAATTCCATTTATGTTCTATACATTAGCATCTGAAATTGCCTTATTATTGTGTATTTTTCTTCAAACTTTAAAAAAATTTGTCATTTGTTACTTTCGACCACGTTGGCGGGCCGAAAGTAACAGGGCAAAGGGGTTTGTAATGAATATGATATGACATATTTAATCAAACAAATATCTATTGGAAAATTCAGTGTCAGTCTTCTCTATTCAGACTCGCAATTATGGCACACATAATTCATTGACGCATTCAGTACCTATGAGACCACATTTTGCATTCGAAACAATGTAAACTTTGCTCATTCAGTCGACTATTGCTAAAATTTTATAAACAAAGGAGCTAGAAGCAATCTTCGTCGTCAAATTCATTTTCCTTGTCTACAACTGCGCTAGTATTTCTAGCTTAAATTTTTTTCATATATCTATGCAATGTCACATGGCAGACATTCAATTTTTTTTGCTATGGCTCCAATTTTTTCACCATCATTAAAATTCTCTTCAGCCGCTTTTCGATAGACTTCCATGTAAGTTGTTATTCGTGCGGTGGTTATTATGCGTTGTCGCGGCATTTTGTTGAAATAAACACACACACATAAAAAGTTTACTTAAAGTAAATCAATACGGGTACAAAAGTAACATGTTACTTATGTACCCATAGGGCTGCGTTACTTTTGTACCCTACATCATTTTTGTTAGAACATGCAAGATAACCTTGAAACGGAACATGCTAGAGAAAAACGAATTTAAGCACTGTAAAATCAATCTAATCGAGTATCATTATGCAAATATTCATATTAATATCATCCCTTTGATACTACATAAACATTAAATAAGTAAACGTCAAAAAATTTACTTTTGATTTGTGAAATCACGTAGCGTCCTCTCACACGATCTAACAGTGCGTCGCGCGAGCGGCGATTGAATTATGGAGGGTAGAGGTAAGGAGGACCATCTCATATTGGAAAACAGTCGCAAAAGTGTCCAGTTGTAAACTGCAAATTGCAGTTCCAAAACCCTCCAGAGTGGCGCCAGAATAGCAAGAGAGCATGAAATAGGAAGGGATGTCATGCCGCGCTGTTGCCAACTTTTGTAATTGGGATTTTGAAGTTTGAAAGCTAGGTTATGTAGTTTATTTTTTAATGGGTACTTTTATTATCTTATTTATTAGTTTATTGAATTAGTTTATTTTTGAGTCACTGTATTTTCTTTCCAATAGAACTCAGTTCGTCTTCCAAAATTTTTTCAAGATACCTACTAGTCCAAAAATGCCGCTCTTCTGTTTAAAATGTGTAAAATTGTAATCGACTCATCGTGATATTCAAATAGCCATAAAAGATGCGCATAACATTGAACCTAAATCTACAGAGTACGATGAATCTGTTGGTTTTTAAGTGTCGGGAATAGGCCTGGGCAACACAGTGAAATATTGGGTGTTGAAACAATGACACTAACACAACCTAGTGTTTCAACACATTGCGTTAGCAAAATTGTGTCACGATGAAGTCGTGAGTCATGCGTTGCCTACATGTATCAAAAACAAATATGGCACTCTTAAAACTGAAACTGAAGCGCAATTTAAACACTTCTTATAATTTATTAGTCTTCTACAAGAATTTGTTAATGAGGTAAATAAAAGTAAAAACGACTTCAATATGACAACAGCGCGTCATTTGAAATGTACCCACTTGCTATTGTGGCGCCACCAATTTGACGATTTTTGACGGACACTTTTTCATACACAGAGATGGTCCTCCTTACCTCTACCCTCCATAGATTGAATGCAACTGAAGGTGGCGCCACTAGCTATCACCTGACAGCAGCTAAGTGGTGTTTTGACAATTCTTTAAACCTACAGAGTATTTGTTACTTTCGACCCGCCGTTACTTTTGTACCCGGTCTCCCCTACTTTGTATTTCGAAGCAAATCCTGGAATTATATATTTGTGAAAGTTTGTCATTTTTACGACATACTCAAACCTGAAATTCATCGTAAACTTCCATACAGTAGCATAGATTCAAGAAATCATTTTATATTTTCAAGAGTTAAATTACAAAAAACTGGATTGAACATATTCTATATAGTTGCTTCGACTGAATAAATTATACGTTATTCGAAAGTGGCTTGCGTAGGGAAATAATTATTTTAATATAAACTGTCATAACAAATCAATCAGAATTTTAAATTCTTTCATTATATAAAATTAAGTTTCTTCCCAAATATTATTGTGTGAAACAATTGACTTATGACATATTAAGTATCATAATTTAACTCAAGCAACAGTTGGATATTATAATATTCCTCGTAATATTCCATTTCATGATTTGATTAATCATCATAATGCAAACTGTTTCAATTCCATTTCGAACATTCATAATTTATACAACTTCTGCATGCATATACAGGGTGTTTCTAAAGTGATGCGAAAGATTTCAATGGGTGATTCTTTAGCAAAAATTAAGGGGGGTCTTTCATATAACTTTTTGTTCAACACCCTTTTCCCTCCAAGTTACAGCCCTTTGAAATTAGGTGAAAAAAATTTATTCAATACATCCACTTTGGAAAAATTTGGAAGAATGAAATTTGGCAGATAACTGCTGCTAATAAAATGGCAGTTTTTGAGTGTTTTTGTTACCCTTAAATGTAATCACAAGGGGCTGAAAAAAACAAGCCCTATAATATTTTGCATCAGAACTTTTTAATGCGCCTATATTTTCCTTTTTATATTCGAAAAGACAGACTCGATCTGCAACTTTTTTATGTCTTGACTTTTAATCATAAAGTTGTTAGTTTGATCACAAAAAAATAAAATAGTGCTCAGACTATTTTCTCATAAATTCACAGGGGTTATCATTTATTAAAAAAAAACAAGTAAGCTGCTGTCAAATGTCAAATAATTTGCTAATTGTTATTAGTAGTACAATTATTGTTCAATCCGCTCTAATTTGCAATATTCTTCAACTAAATAAAAAAATGCCATTCTTTCAATAAAGTTTTATTCAGTTGTGAAAAATGTTTGAAGTCATTATAAAACTGTCTAGAAATTAGAAAAAAACAGGACAATAAAACTATTTGTTATATGACTTCATTTGACAGCAGATTACTTGTTTTTTTTTTTAAATAAATGATAACCTCTCTGTGAATTTATGGGAAGAGTCTGAGCACTATTTTATTTTTTTGTGATCAAACTAACAACTTTATGATAAAAAGTCAGGACATAAAAAAGTTGCAGATTGAGTCTGTCTTTTCAAATATATTTTTTAAATAGGAAAGTATGAGCGCATTAAAAAGTTCTGATGCAAAATATTATAGGGGTTGTTTTTTTCAGCCCCTTGTGCTAACATTTTATTGTAACAAAAACACTCAAGAACTGCCATTTTATTAGCAGCAGTTATCTGCCAAATTTCATTCCTCTAGTTTTTTCCTAAGTATTGAATAAAAACAATTTTTTTTACCTAATTTCAAAGGGCTGTAACTTGGGGGGAAAAGGGTGTTGAACAAAAAGTTATATGAAAGACCCCCCTTAATTTTTGCTGAAGAATCACCCATTGAAATCTTTCGTATCAATTCAGAAACACCCTGTATATATGAAGTTATGAGATTGAAGAATTAATTTATGAGAATAGCAAACACTTTTTTATCTCTCTAGCGGCCTACAGTTTAACGCCGATTTTGAACGGACAATGGGGTTATACACAATGTACGAATATATTACCCAAATAATTAATCATATGAACTACTAAAACATACACAAACATCCATACCTAACCCCGGATTCGAAATCAGCATGCCTGCTTCTCAGATGGTCACTCAACCTCTGCTCAAAAAGTGTGTAGCAAACACTCAACTTGAAAAGTCTTCTTGGCACAGCGAAATAATTGAATTGAACTATCTGACCTAACATCTTATAAAGGAGACATTGATGAATAATAAAAAAAGAAACGGTGTCATGGGACACCACGTAGTAACGAAGTTCCTTCGGATAATATAGAAGGACCACAATTTGCAAAAACGAAAAATATGCGTGTCGCGGCGCACGACAGAAGTGATAATTTATACTATTCATACTTATCCAAGTTGAAATAATTAATATTGAAATGTGGGGCCAAGAGCTCCTACGAGATTGTACCTAAATAAAAAAATTTAAAATGCCAGGAGTCACCTCTGGGATTCGAACCCAGAAATACGGCACCTGGATTCAGTACTCAGACCACTCGGCCGTCAATGCAACATAAAATTCAGACGCAAGAGTGTATATAACGAGATTGTAACGTATCGCCAGGCTATATAATGGAATATAAACCTACTATACGTAGTCATTATTTTATGGAACAAATTTTTAAAGCTTTATCTTTTCATTATGCCATATCTGATTCCTGTCGTAATCTGTTCTTTCATGCATATAACTTATACAAATTTATTTCGATGTTTCACATCTGCCAGGCGTCCCGCGACGGCTCATGACGTTTTCGCGTTGCTTGTACATTAATTCATGAGTACCTATATACTATGCATTGGCGATTCAAGCTCAAATTTTCTGTGAGCGAATTTAAATTATTCTTGTCCCAAAACGTACATGGTTTTTTGGTTTATTCGATTTTGTGACGAATGAATTTTAAATTATTGGACAGTGATAATTGCGTTGAAACAATGTTGAAATTGCAAAATATAGCTACCTACATGAAAAATCTGAAATCTAAGTAAAACTTTCTCGGGAATGTTTGAATCTGTAATTGAATAAAAGTACTAAATTGGCTGAAATTTCACTCTTTTCTATCAATATCTATATTAATATTTGTAATCATGTATCGTTGTTGTCCCAATCTCAAATTTAATATTAATTTGAGAGTCAATTAAACAGAGGGTCGGTAGAAGTCTACTCGATCTTATTTTCGTGAAATTAAACTAGTTTAATTTCTGTATCAAACATTGGTGATGGATTAAAATAAAAAACGCCTGGGATGCATAGCTCTGTCTCTAAAATATTATTTGTAGTATTTTATTCCTTTTTCGATACGATTTCTTACGCCCCAAGTCAATTTGTAGGAACTGTGGAGGTGAGTAAAACTTCAAAACCAACGGAAAAATATGAAATATCTACGGAAAATGACGGCTATTGGCGAACATAGTTGACACCACCAAATCCCAACATATACTCAATCTACGCACCAAATTTCAACCATCTAACTCAGGTGCAGAACCTGTGGAGGTACGCAAACACTCAACTACGAAAAATCAAAATATATCTAGACAAAGATGCCAACGGTTACAGAAAAATGTTTATACTGCCAAAAACACTTCTCTAACATCCGCTTAATCTAGGGTTGCCATCACCTAGATTGCCGATGCCGGACAAAAATTTTGAAAACCCCGGACATTTCTGTGAAATTTTGTTTTTCCCCTGACACCACGTGAATTTTTTTTTTGTTTTGAATAAAATAAAACATTGTTCATATTTTAATTTTTTCATTCATTTAAACTTCAAACCGCTTGTTTGCCATATAAACAGAACAGCAAAAAACAAATAAAATTCTATTATACATAGTTAACAGCTTTCTCTTTTTTTTTGGTATCATCAAATAAAAAATAACTCATGAAGATAATTTTTGGTAGATAAAAAATCAAATAGACTAGATTCTACATTGTAATAGCAAATTATAGGATAGGTCATCTAGTTCGGTTAGATAGGTTAGGTACCAAAAAGCCTAAATTATTTATTAACTATAAATCAAAAGTAAGTAACAAGTTTTGATTTTAACGAGATTAAGTTCTTTTTACTAATTCAACTTAGCTTGGAATTTTTCAGACTTGCTAATTTTTCCCAAAATGTCTTTATTTTTCATCATTAATTTGTAAAAGACACTCAAAAAGAGCAACTCAAGTCTTTAAAATCAGACTATTTTGATCAGAGAAGAAAGCGTATGTGTTGTATTTAGCAAGTTTCTCTCCTTCCTCCATTACTGCGACCTTAGCGAAAAAACTCACTCTACATTCGCATTGTGAGCTGGTATACGAAAATATTACTATGCAATTTTGAGCAGTTTAAAATATAGATGTTGCGAAAAAATTCGGCTACAACTGGTTTGCATTTAATACCTCATCTCCGTCACTGACTCTCAAGCTTCACACACCCGGACACAAAATTTGTCCGGGTTTTACCCGGACATATTTTGAAAGCCCCGCCCGGACGAACCCCGGACGCCCCCTAAACTAGGACAAATCCGGGGAAACCCGGACGGATGGCAACCCTAGCTTAATCCATGTAGGTACCTACATATTTGCAATTTAACTCAATCTGAAGGGGGTTCTGATGTGCAAAAAACATTAATCAAGAACCGGTTTTCATAGCACCAAAACTTCTCTAACATCCACTTAATCCATGTACAGAATTTCAATTTAACTCAATCTGAAGGGAGTTCTGATGTACAAAAAACATTAATCAAGAACCGGTTTTCATAGCACCATACGCCCTATAAAAAACCTTAGAAGGCCGATATCCGCTCATGCCGTCACTTCCTTCCCCGAAGTCAGGAGACCACATTTTGACTGAATTTGCCCAAATTTTGATAATTTGTTCTGTCTCAAAAACAACCCTGGATACCAATTTTCATCTTAGTTGGTATGATAGGAGCCTGAAGGAAGCAGAAGATGAAAAAATATATAAATATATATATATATATATATATATATATATATATATATATATATATATATATATATATATATAGAAAAATGTATTTATATATTTTGAGGTTGCAGTCAGAATAATTGTTGGGCTAGGTTAAAGAATACTCTTTGTCATATGGTCGAGCTTTCGGAAATGGTTATTACCTTTATCAAGACATTAACTTGAGGTTATATAAATTTTGAAAACACGTAAAAAAGGAACAGAAAAGCTGATGGGTACAATCTTGAAACTTCGTCACATATGTAAACATCCATTTCAAGAATTATAAATCTTATTTTCAACAATCAGTACTTTTCCATCTTGCTACCTATATATATATATATATATATATATATATATATATATATATATATATATATATATATATATATATATATATATATATATATATATATATATATATATATATATATCAATGAAACTTTCAAATTGTGTTTCAAAAAGTATGTGTGGTTAGATATTATTCGATACAATGCAACAGCCATTACTTTCGGAGGAAAACTACTATATAATATACTCTGATATACAAAAAAGTTTTGAATAAAATCTCCTTATGAATCCTTATATATAATAATTAACGTAAGTATTTTCTTTATGTGGATTGTTCGGAAAATAAAGCGTAGTATTTGATAAGATATTCCCGAATAGGGAAATTATTTTCGCAAAATCGAAAGGTGGTTCCCATCAGACAGATTAAGTTATCGAGATATTGGGAAATATCTACATACCTAAAATTCGTCGTGTTAATAGCAGGTGTACCCCCTTACCAAAATTAATAATATCAAATATAACAGTCTCACTTTCATCGGAAATTCGAATGAAAAACTCAAATAACTTTTATTTAAACACAACATAAACATGGCTTGCCGTGCCGGAAATAACTTAGGAAATCATATAAAAAATAACAAATCAGAAGTTCACAAAAACAATAAATCACGAGTTTATAATAGTATATTATTCAACGAGCACAAAATGATTGCTATTTTTCACGAGGGTGAAGTTTGCGACACTCGCTTGCAGCTCGTGTCGCAATTCACCCTTGTGAAAAATTGTAATTTTGTGCGAGTAGAATACTATACTTTGTCCACGACTTCCTCGGAAAAATTAGTAATAATCTGCATTTTCAACAATAAAAATAGTTATCAAAAGCGTTGACATAACATTTTCTGTGTTCACTGAAAACTGCATACTCACGTAAACGTCAACTATTTCACTTGACATCGATTCCATTCCTTTCTTTCACTCTGATAAGAATGAAATAGATAATTTATTAGAGTAAATATTCAATAAGTTGGGCATTATATTAAATATTAGTTTAATAATTTGCCTGAAAGTTATCTTAGTTACATAAAACCTAAAAATCTAATAACAATACTATCCTAACAATGTGAATGATAGTCTCAAGTTTGGACATACGTTTTGAGTTTGAAGTCATGCAGTGTATAATAAACCATTATTCAATAGTAGTGAATAATAGGTATAATTATACTTCAGGAAGCACACGTATAATGAATGATTTATAGTACAGTCGTGGACAAAATCAATTGTGGTGATTGTGATAAGTTTTACATTGGTAGAATGACCAGATTTTCAAAACACAAACGTGGCTTTGTTGATCAAAAGTCGGATTTACATTATGCAAATCATTTAACACGTTGACTGCCATGTGAGTTAATTACAACTCACACAGCTCCGAGATCGAGTTGTATATAACTCCAAGCAGGTTTTGATTATGAAGCCGCGTGTATCGTGGAGAGTTCACAGTTTAAAGCAAATGCATACTCAATCGAATAAGCAAGGCGCCAGGAACAATTTGGCCTGGCGTTCAGGTTATTTCTTAAGATAATATTTCCAATATCAGTTGAAATATAACGTATTTTTCCTAATATTTTAATTTTCAATCATATCAAATATGTATTATTATCATTGAAATAATGATCCTTGCATAAAATAATCTTTATTCAATTAGGAATAACAAAAACGTAAAAATCAGAATTATATGTACTTCGAATACTTCAAAACCAATAATCAGTTCCACTGCTTATTTTGTGACCCATTTATTCCGCTTATCAGAGCCATTGAATATGACTTCATCTAAACGTGTAGTACTAATAGATTAGAACAAGTCGAGACGTGATTTTAGACGAGATAGCATAGTAAGTTATATATGACTCACGCGGCCCTAATTGTTTGAGCGCCGCGTGAATCAAATATAATGCACGGGGTAAATCATATTCAGGGGTTGAAATTAAATTTCAATTCTCGTTAGTTAGAAATAACATACAATTTTAAGCATAAAAATACAAAAAAAAGATGTGGCCTCACAGCAATATATTTTTTTTCCGACATGGCAGTCAACGTGTTAAACCAAGAAAATCACACATTCAATTTTGACTTGTTGAAAGTAAGGGAAATAAACTTAATTTTAGAGTCATTACAATAAATACCAACAGTCAGGTCTCCAATTGAATCGGTATTTATCACTGGAAGTAATTTTTTTTGGACCACCATAAACCGCAAGAAGAAAGCAAATTCCCTCCGTAATTATTGTTTGAGGTGTGGAATCAATTTTTGTAAATACTTTAGCGCAGTCATTCAAATCTTTTTTTTTGGGAATAATTTAAATACTGACGTTTCCTCCCTTCTGTGCATTGCTGACGAAGTGTCGCAGCCGGTTGTCGCATGTAAAAATAAAATATAGTTTTGGTATTTGGGAGAATCAGATAAACTTTCTGAAGAATATATTTCTGTTCGCTGTTGGGTCCTTCCAGATTTCAGAAAATAAATAATTTTATCCATTGGAGTCCTAGCTGTTTCTAGAATAGTATAATATATATAAAAGTGACACAAATATGTATTTATACTTGTCTTAAGTGCCTGATTGTATATCGAGAAGATAATATATAGCAGAATGATGAAATATCTTGACAAGTTTCAGATTCTTGATAGTGCTCAGCACGGCTTTAGATCCGGTCGCTCAACTCAGACTGGAGCGTTGAATTTTGTTGAATTCGTCTATGAGCACCTGGATCGTGGCGCACATGTTGCTGCTTTATTTTTTGATTTATCACGGGCATTCGATAGCCTGTCGCATCAATTCATTTTATACAAGCTTTATAACTTGGGATTCAGGGGTATCTTTCACGATTGGATACGGAGTTATCTCGAAAATAGAGTCGCATCCGTTCGAGTTGATGATCGTTGTTCAGGTGAGCGAAACTTGAAATTAGGAGTGCCTCAGGGCTCTGTCCTTGGACCACTATTGTTCCTCCTATTTATAAATGACCTCCCACCAAACTTGAGGAAAATTTTCATCAAATTACTGAACTCCAATAAGACACTACACCGGACTACCAGGATAATACTGTTCGCCGATGATTCCTCTATAGCGGTTTCAGGTGAGACGTTAGATGAATTACGTTCTCTATGTGAGCTCATTATGCAAAGTTTCATCGAGTGGTGTCACAATAATAGAATTAAGATGAATGTCAATAAAACGGAATGCATTCGTTTCAGTGTATCTGGCTCTGGGAGAGAAACATTTATTGTTCAGCATTTGGATACGGTTATCTCATCTAATGGCCATGTTAAGTTTCTGGGTATACACATTGATAGATGTCTAAAATGGCATTCGCATATTGATGCCCTATGTAAAAAACTCAACAGCTCCTATTACGCGTTAAGTAGAGTCAAAAGTTCTCTTCCGCTAAATTCTCTTATTAACGTCTACTATTCTTTGGTATATTGTCACCTATCTTACAATGTTTTGCTATGGGGTAATTCTTCAGAGGTTAATAGAGTATTCGTCATTCAAAAACGAATAGTTCGTTTAATGTTCGATTGCCATCCACGGTCCACTTGCAGACCCCTTTTCATAGACAATAGTATTCTCACTTTGGCCGCTTTATTTATATTTAAATGTCTAATATATGTGAAAGAAAATGAGGATAGTATTATAAAAATTTCTAGTTTTCATTCACATGATACCAGAAATAAGAATGAATTGTATTTTCCCATTCATAAAACTACTAAGTTTGAAATGTCTCCACTTTATCAGAGTATTAAGATCTTTAATCATCTACCACGATGTATTCAAAATCTTCAGAAAAACAAATTCAAGAAGACTGTCAAAAACTTTTTACTAAAGGAATGTTTCTATAATGTAAAAGATTACTACAGCTACAATTTCAGTGAATATATTTTTGAATGATGTAATCTTTGTGTGTATATCTTTATGACTTGTCCTATACATGTAATAATATGTCTTACAGGATCAATAAACCATTATTATTATTATTATTATTATTATTATACGTGGCTTATATGTGCATATCATGTATAATGTGACTCTTAGAATTGCGATATCTCAGTAATGGTAACTCTTGGGAAAAAACCATAAAGACCATTTTTGTAGAGAATTTTAAGATCTACAACTTTCGTCTGAAGTCTTTTTCTGATAAAACTTACTGTTTTCGAGAAAAATCCAAAAAACCTCAAATTTTGACCTTTGACCCCGAATAACTTTTTTAGCACACATAGGATCGATGGGGACTTTTGAACTTTTATTGGTAATGGTAATCCCCAGCTCTCCACCAATATTTGGCTCTGTGGGAGTTTTTGTTATTTGACCACTATTTTTATGTCTAAATTGACCGGGCTAAATATGTTGATGTATTTTCGCAGAATATAATATAACGCAACTCTCTGAAATCACCTATCCAGATGAAATAAATCTAACCAAAATTTAAATCAATTATCTCATTTATTTAATCAACCACAGAAAACCTTCATGAGTGATTGTTTTCAGCTCATAATGCGATGAAAGCTCTATAAGAAATATAAATATTATCATCCGAGGTACCTAAATATAACTCGAACTCGGCTAATACACACTCAATAATAAAAATTTTCAAGGTAAACTGTGCATATATAATTACCGCAATTTAAGGATTTCTGCATATTAAAGAAATTCATTAATTTCATGTATTTCTTATATTTTAATGTGTTAAACATGGAGCAATACAAGGTGAACGGAAATATTTTTTTTATAACAACTGGTTTCTTTATATTTTGTTGAAAAAACAATTACTTATGGTAACTCAAAGTACACAATAATACATCGATAGTTGTTTTGGCATTATTAGACCTAATTAGAAAGTCTGATGAAACTCGTAAAAAAATTCTACTAAAAGTAAATCTTTTATCGTAACATTCATGGATATAGTGATTTGATATCTGCGATGGCGCGTGTGTTTATTCATATTTAAGGAGCTTTGATGAAAAGTCAATCATAGAAATATTTACGGAAATGATGTGTTAGCAATAACTTCATTGGGGCTTCGGTAGCCCAAGTATATTTGAGCATATTCATACCGAGCATCGTGGGTTCGAGTCCCAGCTTGCTCTTTGGTTTTCAATAAGTCCCATGATATATAATGATTTATAAATTGATATATATATATATATATATATATATATATATATATATATATATATATATATATATATATATATATATATATATATGGGAACAATAAAAGTTTAGCTCTGACAGGTTAATTTAATTAATTATTATAAACGAATAAAGGTATAAAATTGTACGTTTCGGTGGTACATCCACCTTCTTCAGCACTCGATATATAAATCACAAACAACCTGTAAAACGTATTATCATCAGTGATGCCGATATATCAGACGATAGGGTAACACAACCTTAAATATAACATACATACATATAGAATCAATTAATACAATAATTTCGTCAAGAACATCCACAATAAAAATCAAACTTAATCAACTAATATAAACACATTTAAAACAAACCGTCTGTCATATGGTATGTCATGTCATTTGTCTTGTCATTTATTTTCTTCTTTATGTTCGTGTATCTGGTCTTGTCAATAGTGGAAGGTATGTCTGACTTAGTTGTTTAATGTCTTGTCTGTCATTTACCGTGTTTTCTAAGTTTAATTGTATATGAATCATTTCCAAAAACTCCCTTTGTTTTTGTTTTGCTTCCACTCCTAATATAACCGTTTGTTCATAGTCAAATGTGTGCCCTGTTGTAGTATGATGTTTGTTGAGAGCGGTACTTGCGTTTTTAGTGTATTTATGTGCGTTTAATCTATCCTGTAGTCTCTGTGAGGTCTGTCCGATGTATCTCTTATCACAATCCTTACATGGTATACTGTATATCACATTGGACTTTTTGTTTGTGGGTGTTGCTACTTTTAACTTGCTATATATTTGTTTAATTTGGTTTCGAGGTTTGTTTATGATTTTGATGTTGTATGGTGTTAAAATGTTTTTAATCTTATGGGACAATTTGTTTATATATGGTATGGCGACCGGTATTATAGATTCATTTGCTTTTTGTTTTGTCATTGTGTTGTATAGTCTGTCCACTCTTTGTTTTATTATTCCTTTTATCATCGTCATGGGGTAGTTGTTTAGTTTTAATTGTTCAGTCAAGTCTGTCAGTATTTGTGGTCTTAATGCGGGCGAAGTCAATTTTATTGCTCTGTCTATATAATCGATGACTGTACCTTTTTTTTGTGTGATATGATGGTTAGAGTGGAAATCTAATATGCGGTCTGTGTTTTGTTTTCTTTTATGCCATTGTGTTAGTATTTTGTCTTGTTGTTTTAGTAATTTCATATCTAAAAAGTCTAGTGTATTATTTCTTTGTTTTTCTATTGTGAATTTAAGTAGTGTGTGAGTGTTATTAAAGTCATGAAGGATATCCTGAATTATGTCAGATGTCGTGATTACCAAACAGTCATCCACATATTGTCTAAAAAATACTGTTTCGTCGTATTTATTCATTATTTTCTCTTCTATATGTTCCATCACCATTTGTGCGATCACACTAGATATAGGGTTGCCCATTGCCACTCCTTTTATCTGCTTGTAGTAATTAGTAATTAGTAATTAGTAGCACTCTTCAAACTGGAAATAGTTGTTATTCAGAATGAACGCTATTGTTTCATTGAATTCTTTTTCTGGAATGTCCGTGTGTTCTTTTAGGTCGTTCCATCGTTCTTTTAGTGTTGTCTGTACTAATTCTCCTGGTATGTTTGTGTATAATGAAATAACGTCAAGTGAGTACAGTTTGTCTTGGTTGTTCGTTCTAATTTGGTCTAATTGTTCTTTCAGCTGTAACGAGTTTTTTATATAATATTTGTTTTTATTAACTATATTTGACAATATATGTGCTAAGTATTTTGAAAGTTTACACAATGGTGATTGAACGCAAGAGACAATAGGGCGTAGTGGCATTTCTTCTTTGTGTATTTTTGGTAGGCCATAAATTTTCGAGGTTTTACTGTTGTGCGTTGATAAAGTTTTCGTTACTTTACTTGACTGAACAATTAAAACTAAACAACTAGACCATGACGATGATAAAAGGAATAATAAAACAAAGAGTGGACAGACTATACAACACAATGACAAAACAAAAAGCAAATGAATCTATAATACCGGTCGCCATACCATATATAAACAAATTGTCCCATAAGATTAAAAACATTTTAACACCATACAACATCAAAATCATAAACAAACCTCGAAACCAAATTAAACAAATATATAGCAAGTTAAAAGTAGCAACACCCACAAACAAAAAGTCCAATGTGATATACAGTATACCATGTAAGGATTGTGATAAGAGATACATCGGACAGACCTCACAGAGACTACAAGATAGACTAAACGCACATAAATACACTAAAAACGCAAGTACCGCTCTCAACAAACATCATACTACAACAGGGCACACATTTGACTATGAACAAACGGTTATATTAGGAGTGGAAGCAAAACAAAAACAAAGGGAATTTTTGGAAATGATTCATATACAATTAAACTTAGAAAACACGGTAAATGACAGACAAGACATTAAACAACTAAGTCAGACATACCTTCCACTATTGACAAGACCAGATACACGAACATAAAGAAGAAAATAAATGACAAGACAAATGACATGACATACCATATGACAGACGGTTTGTTTTAAATGTGTTTATATTAGTTGATTAAGTTTGATTTTATTGTGGATGTTCTTGACGAAATTATTGTATTAATTGATTCTATATGTATGTATGTTATATTTAAGGTTGTGTACCCTATCGTCTGATATATCGGCATCACTGATGATAATACGTTTTACAGGTTGTTTGTGATTTATATATCGAGTGCTGAAGAAGGTGGATGTACCACCGAAACGTACAATTTTATACCTTTATTCGTTTATAATAATTAATTAAATTAACCTGTCAGAGCTAAACTTTTATTGTTCCCATATATATATATATATATATATATATATATATATATATATATATATATATATATATATATATATATATATATATATATATATATATATATATATATATATTTGACCCGGCAAACGTTGTTCTGCCATATACATTATTTTTATCTATCTATTTTTCTATCTATTCATCTGTCTGCCGATGTATATCCACCTATCTAACTATCTAGATAGTAATCTATCTTTCAATCTATCTATCTATCTACATATCTATCTATCAATCTATCTGACCCGGCAAACGTAGTTCTGCCATATAAATTATTTTTATCTATCTATCGTTCTATCTATTCATTTATCTGCCGATGTATCTCTATCTATCTATCATTATATCTATCTATCAATCTATCTGACGCGACAAACGTCAATTAAATTATGAAAATGGCTATGAAAAAATATGTGTTGTTGATAGAAGGGTGAAAATTTGGAGTTATATGTATTATGTGTATGTTTTAATACATCATAAAAAAATAAAAATAAAAAATGTTGTCCAAAAAATTTATAAAAATGTTTGTGGTGAACCACCCTAATCACTTTATTATATTATTATAGGGGCATGAAAAATATATTACGACCTCTTCTCAGACCGACTTTTGTCATTTTCGATTGGCATCTTGCAACCCTATTGCGGATCTGTGGATAAAATAGAAAAAAAATGGAAATTGCGATGGAAAAATAGGGGTTGTTCTTAGAAGGGTAAAAGATTGAGATTGATATGAATTTTTTTACTCTAAGTCATGACAAAATGAAAATAAAAATCTTGCCAGAAAAATTGAAGTTTTTAATTAACAAATGAAAAATAGGAGTTGATCGTAGACAGTTGAAAATTTAGGGTTGTATGTATTTTTGGATGCTATATCATTATAAAATTAAGTGGTGGACCCTCATGATTCAGGGGAATGAAAAATAGATGTTGTCCGATTCTCAGACCTCACCGATATGCACACAAAATTTCATGAGAATCAGTCTAGTCATTTCGGAGGAGTTTAACAAATACAAATAGGGGGTGTTGATCGTAGAGGCGTGAAAATTTAGGGTTTTATGAATTTTTGAATTTATATATCATGAAAAAATAGACAAAAATTTTGTCTGAAAAATAAAAATAAAAATTCTTCCTCAACATTCAGGGGGATGAAAAATAGATTTTGTCCGATTCTCAGACCTAATCGATATGCACACAAAATGAACATGAGAATCGGTCGAGCCATTTCGAAGGAATTTAACAAATAAAAAATAGGGGTTGATCGTAGAGGGGTGAAAAAAACTCCTATGTCCGTCTCCTGGCTCTAAGCTACCTCCTCACCAATTTTCAGCCATATCTGTAAAGCCGTTCTTGAGTTATAAATAGTGTAACTAACACGACTTTCTTTTATATCTTTATATATATATATAATACAAGCCGAAAAATTGAATCCAGTCTACAGCAAAAACCATAATTTTTAAATTTCTGAAATTTGGTGGGAAGTTAAGTCTAATCATGTAGATTCCCACTAAGACGGGGTTTTTTAAAATTCCGCCGTCAAGGGGTTGAAAAAGGGTAAAACATGTTTTTTGATGTTTCTCGCAAAATAATGGACTTAGCGATCCCGTTCTTCCACTAAAATGTTAAGTAAAATTAACTCTAGAAAGTAGTTTCTCAGTTTTTTGAAATTCCATCAGTTAGGGGTGCAAAAGGGGTAAGTCTGTTTTTTTTATATTGGCTATTTCCGGCAAAATAAACGACTTAGCGATTCCGTTCTTCCACTACAATGTTCCTTAGAATTTTCTTAAAAAACCATTTTCTGCATTTTTTGATGTAGTATCATTTAGGGGTTGAAAGAGGGTGAAATGTGTTTTTCGTATATTGGCTATTTTTGGCTGATTCTCGCAAAATAATGGACTTAGCGATCCCGCTCTTTCACGAAAATGTTAAGTAAAATTAACTCTAGAAAGTAGTTTCTCAGTTTTTTGAAATTCCATCATTTAGGGGTGCAAAAGGGGTAAGTCTGTTTTTTTTATATTGGCTATTTCCGACAAAATAATCGACTTAGCGATTTCATTCGGCCACTAAAATGTTTCTTATAATTATCTTGAAAACCCATTTTCTCCATTTTTTAAAATTCGATCATATATGGATACGCGGGCGAAGCCGCGACGGGTCCCGCTAGTATATATATATATATATATATATATATATATATATATATACATATACGAGTGTGTGCGTAATTGTTTGAAAATATTGATTTAAAAATATAATATCTTCTAACATAATACTAGTAGCTATTACTTATCTATTGTGTTTATTCTATGAAAATAATAGGTAGGTACTGAAATATTCAAATTATGTACTAACTATTTTGTATTATTTCGAAATACGATTTTCAGAGAGCTAAATGATTTCTCATTAAATTGCCTGTTTCATTATCAATGTAAATTAGCGCTGATAACTAGCATTTGCAACCCATAAAAATTGCAAAGCTATTCAATTCTGCGTATCTATTCAAAACTATATTACTTTACTTGCAAGCGGTCAAAGATCAACGTGAAAACAAATTGATAGACTTGAGGATTAATGGTAATAAATATATTAGATTTTCGCACAGAAATCCTTGAACTGAGAATCGACGTGTTGACATGCAACAAATGACTACCGAATTGCTTTGTTCTGTATATAATTGAACTTGAAAATGTCGCCACCTTTTCCATAAATGCATAGTGATGTTATAGATGCTAATTTTAATCGGGAGATTCGTTATCAAAAATTCGCATTGGTTCTTCGTGAATAATAATTTGCTTCTATTAATGTTACATTTTAATTCGAACTTTTCTATTTCCTGGTATGTGTGTACAGAATGGCAATGTATTAGCGGAAACGTTTGTGTTCATTGAAACAATAGAAAATTTCCATAGATTCAAAATCTGCTTTTCCACAGTAACTTCTGTTGAAAAAAATAAGTGAAATTTCTGGTTAAAAAGTGCATTTTGATTTTTTACTTCAGTTTAGTAACCAAGATTTAGAAAAAAAAGGTTTCCGATATGGCAAAATCTTTTTTGTTAGTCGTACTTTCCCCGAAAATATTGCAGTGTATCAAAGTCATAGGCAGATGCGGAAGTAATTTTTTTAACCGTTTTAGACCTCCTACATCACTAAACACCTAGATATTCGACAAAAATTTCATGTATGATATTATAGGTATAACATTTTTTTTTTGCCGGTACGTATTGGCTTGTTCAGCGGCTCTCATCGAGTCTAATGAGTTTGGTACCTTTGTTTTCGTTGCAGAACGAAAGTTTTAAAATTTTGGTAAATTTTACCAACCGCCGCCATTTTTACGTAAATACTTCTTGTTTTTTCGTGGTTCTTGATAAATTGCCAAACTCCACAGCTTCTGCAAATTCCATTAGCGGGCTAAAATTTGATACGTACATTGAGTAAGTATATGTAGAAATGAGATCCTTTGCGCGGGGACTATTACGTTCGATTCGGATCTCAATGTGTTTCGCCATCAGTACGCGATGTACTTCGCAATTTTTTGTTTCTACTATAGATCAGGCCTTCTTGAACTATGGGTCGCGACCCCAAATGGGGTCGCGTCGCAAAATTCTGGGGTCGCGAGAGATTTTAATGTCAAATATAAAATACACGATTTTATAAAATCTATACCTAGTCTGTCCAGCGAGAGTTGGCGTGCACGTCATCAATTGTACATGACGTCGATCGTGAACACTGTTGCCAGACGTAATAAATAGTCTTAAATCTAATTAGCTGACCCGATTTTCAACAAAAATGATATATCTTGAATGTTTGACATGGCGGGTATTTTTAGCGGTAAATTCAAATTAACCATTATTCCCCACCAGAAATGTCACTCTATCTATTCTGTTTTAGGATGAAAGCATTACTATACCTCACTTGTTGCAAAATACTCGATCAAAGATCTGACCAAGCATTTTGATTGTTTGTTTAAACTGGAATCCATATATTCTTCGATCGATAAATCGAACTTTTACTTAGGTACAAAAATCTTCGAAGAACTAGGTTATCTCGGCGACTGTCAAACGTGAAATGCCGATTGCCGGCGCTTTGGTCGAGAGGGTCGTCCGACAACATTGCAAATTTTGAAATAAAATGACAACTTCACAAACATTCAACTTATTTTCATTTCTCGGAATGTTAATTTTTTTTTGAGAGATACCTACATACGATTTATCTTTCTTTTATATTAATAGAGGGTCGACAGGAAACTCGCAATCATAAATAGGGTCGTGAAGGAAAAAAGTTTAAGAAGCCCTGCTATAGATCGTTGAAATTTGGTACGTGCATTAAGTTGATGCTGAGGTACGTTTCTTCGTTTGTTCCTCAACTGTTCAAAAAGATTGTGCGGTTAATCTTTATTTTAATTTCTATTTTTCTTTTCAAGAGCATAAGTACACGCCACTGTCACAAGAGCTAAACTTTCTTCTTCGAACACGTTGATGTATTAACACATCAACGTCAGTGAGTAGCCCGCTTTTGAGCGGTAAACTTCAAAAGAAAATAGGAAACCCCTTAATTTTTATTTTTATTTTTCATACTAAATTTTCTGTTCTATTTTTTTATGATATATAAATTCAAAAATACATACAACGCTAAATTTTCAACCCTCTACGATCAACTCCTATTTTTTATTTGTTAAACTCCTCCAAAATGGCTAGACCGATTCTCATGAAATTTTGTGTGCATTTAGTTAGGTCTGAGAATCGGACATCTATTTTTCTGTTCTATTTCTTTTATGTTACAGCATTCAAAAATACATACAACCCTAAATTTTCAACCCTCTACGATCAACTCCTATTTTTTATTTGTTAATTATAAATTATATAACTTCAATTTTTCTGGCAAGATTTTTATTTTCACTTCGTCATGACTTAGAATAAAAATATTCATATTACTCTCAATTTTTTACCCGTCTACGATCAACCCATATTATTCCATCGAAATTTTCTTTTTTTTTTATTTTATTCATAGATCTGCAATAGGGTTGCAAGATGGCAATCGAAAACAACAATAGTCGGTTTGAGAATAGGTCGTAATATATTTTTCATACTCCCAATGATTAAAGTTTTTGCCGGGTCAGATAGATTGATAGATAGAAAGATAGATAACTAGATAGATATGCAGATAGATAGAAAGATAGATAGGTAGATAGATAGATATATATATATATATATATATATATATATATATATATATATATATATATATATATATATATATATATATATATATATATATATATATAATTGAGTTTTTATATATATAAATCTCTATATATATATATATATATATATATATATATATATATATATATATATATATACCGAGTTTTAAGTATGGAACACCTCAATTATTACGGAAACGAATGATTTTTACAAATTTTGTATTACACGGTTCTTTGATAGGGCTGATCCTACGGTAGTTTTCATAATGTTGTCAGATCTTCCGTTTTTCTTTAAGAATAATGAACTTTGTTATCTCAAATGGATCATCGTATATCTTTTTCAATTTTAAAAATCCTTAAAAAACATTGAATATTTTTCATGTAATGGTTTCTATACCTAAATCACATAATTTCATAGTTATACGTAAAAATAACAAGTTTGGATATTCTTCTAACATAAAACAAACATTTAACTATTCTATTTATTGATAATATAATCGATATCAGCGTACCAAGTATCGGGGGGTATGAGAAAATATAGAATCGTTAGTTGCGAATAATAGCAAGTTTAAAATTAGACAATATGTTGAAACAATTGCAGAAAGAATTCTAATCAGTGAAATGATTCACGAACATGTTGAATTGTTCATTGTTAATTTCGTAATATATTGCACACTATCAATTAAACGTTAAATTTCAACAAAACAATTCGCTGACTGTTGATAACAAACACTACAATTATTCATATATATATATATATATATATATATATATATATATATATATATATATATATTATATATATACATCATATATTATATATATATATATTATATACCTATATTATATATATATATATATATATATAATTAATATATATATATTATATATATATATTCATAGTATAATATATATATATATATATATATATATATATATATATATATATATATATATATATATATATATATATATATATATATATATATATATATATATATATATATATATATATATATATATATATATATATATATATATATATATATATGTATATATATATATATATAAGACAATATCTTTATATAGGAATTTCCAAATATAATAAACGCGTGACGTTGCTCTGAAAAAACAAAGTGGTTTTATTTTAGTACTTATTTACAGACAATAATATTTGCACAGTTTAACCTACATATCCTTAACCTACCTGAAAAAACAAAGAATCGACATTCAAAGTTCATTATTAAATGTACCAATTCCTTCTTCTATTTCAATATGTAATTATAATTTATAATCCACAATATAACGTGTTCAGTCAATGACGTTTAGATGAATGTCTCAAACAAACCATGGTCAGAGAACAGACTACATATCTTCTGTGCCATGGTGTGGTTTGTTATTTACACCATGAAACATCATTGACAGAAGACCACTCTACAAAACAAATAAAGAAATATGGTTTCTTTATATATATATATATATATATATATATATATATATATATATATATATATATATATATATATATATATATATATATATATATATAATTTCATATCGATATCTTCAATGACAAAAAGTAATGGACCGATTACGTAGCTCTGGGTCACCCTGTATATATATATATATATATATATATATATATATATATATGGTGACCCAGAGCTACGTAATCGGTCCATTACTTTTTGTCATTGAAGATATCGATATGAAATTTTCAGAGCAAATATGGTCGGACTAAGTCTATTTTTCAAAATTATTTTGAAGAAAATTTCACTTCCGGTTTTTCCGGAAGTGATATCAACTTTGTTATTTGAAATGCAAGACCCGGTATATTTTTTGATTTTCGAATTTCTCATGTAATTTATAATAAAATTGTCATAACATTCCTTACACCTAAAATGAACAGTTTTCGAGTTATTAATTTTTTTCGTAAAATTTTGACAGTTGCGTCTTCAACAAAAATAGGCTAAAACTTCTTTGTTACCAGATCTATTGGTATGCGGTTTACATTTTTGTAACCTTGAGACATTTTTTTATTTATTCCATGTCAAAATTTTCCATATTTCTAACTAATTACTTGATAAAATCTAGGGTGAAGTTGGCAAATTTAATACGTTAATAACTTTCTTATTTCTAATGGAATGCTATGTATATTTTTGCATTATTAAATTTGCTATTCAATTACCTTTCGATTTGTATAACCATTCCCTATACCTAAAGTTGATAATAAAAAAGATATTCCACATTTTTGTAATAATTTATATATCAATACACTTGAGAAATCGACTAGCGAGTTATTTTTGACGTATCCATGGATACCAATTACGAAAATTGTTTAAAATTTAATTGTGTCACCTTTACTGTTCATTAGGTTTGTACAACCTGATGCTGATATCCGAAAAGATATTGAAAAAATTGTAATTCTAAGAAGTTAATATTCAATAATTATTGTTGTTTATAAACAACATATGTTTGCAGTAGACTGATGTCAAATTGCAATGTCAAGTTTGACATAATCATTTTGGTCAGGAGGAGTACATTCGCATGATCCAACAGTTACTCCAAATTATACATTTCAATGTTATACAGAAATAAATCAATGCTTATCAATAACAGAATCACAAAACGTAGTTGAATCAGAATAAGAATATTTTTGATGATAAATTCTACTAGCTAGCAGAATATTTCGATTCGCTTATCCAATACAGTAAACCATATTTATCGTTTCTTGTCGCGTAAAATCCATTTTATTAACTGAAAAAATACTAGAAAAGATGACACAATTAGATTTTAAATAATTTTTATTATTGGTATCCATGAATACGTCAAAATAACACGCTAGACGATTTCTCAGGTGTATTGATATATAAATTATTACAAAATTGTGAAATATCTTTGTTATTATTAACTTTAGGTATAGGGAATGGTTATACAAATCGAAAGGTAATTGAATAGCAAATTTAAAAATGCAAAAATATACATAGCATTCCATTAGGAATAAGAAAGTTATTAACGTTTGAAATTTGCCAACTTCACCCTAGATTTTATCAAGTAATAAGTTAGAAATATAGAAAATTTTGACAAGGAATGAATAAAACACTGTTTCAAGGTTACAAAAATCCAAACCGCATAGCATAGACCTACTAACAAAGAAGTTATAGCCTATTTTTGTTGAAGACGCAACTGTCAAAATTTTACGAAAAAAATTAATAACTCGAAAACTGTTCATTTTAGGTATAAAGAATGTTATGACAATTTTATTATAAATTACATAAGAAATTCGAAAATCAAAAAAATATACAGGGTATTGCATTTGAAACAACAAAGTTGATATCACTTCCGACAAAACCGGAAGTGAAATTTTCTTCAAAATAATTCTGGAAAATAGACTTATCCGGACCATATTTGCTCTGAAAATTTCATATCGATATCTTCAATGACATAAAAGTTATGGACCGATTACGTAGCCCTGGGTCACCCTGTATATATATATATATATATATATATATATATATATATATATATATATATATATATATATATATGTATATATATATATATATATATATATGAAAAACTTGGTTCTCGGGATGAACAAAATCTACCGCTCCATTCGACTATCTGACGACGAACACCGTGAATCAGAACTCAAGACTCTAAAACATATATTATTACAGAACGGTTACAACACATATCAAATCAACAAGAACATACGCAAACACACAAACATCACCCCACCTGTACCACGTTCCAATCCCACTGACCAAGAATCTACACCTAAATTATTCCTTCCTTACATCAAAGGAGTAACAGATAAGATCGCAAGATCTCTCAAAAACACAAACATCAAAACAATATTCACCACCAACAAAAAACTCTCCCATCTATCAGATCCGTCAAGGATAAAATTCCTAACGAAAAATCACGGTGTTTATGAGATTCCCTGTTTCCAATTGTCCTCGTTCTTATATAGGACAAAACGAACCGACGAATTCAGGGTCCGTGCCAAAGAACATTCACTTTCAGTAAGGACATTCAGATATCACCAACGCCCTTTCCCAACACCACACCCAACCAGGCCAAATTTCCGATTCCCCCATTCCAGAACTATTGCTCCCGTCCGATCATTCAAATCCCGAATATTTCGTGAAGCTGTAGAAATAGAAAAACGTCCAAATTGTTTGAACACCAGAGATGACAGTTCACAGACTCCCATCAGCATGGAAGCCGCTTCTCTCAGTGGTCGCCGTGTCACACCCAATCGGAGTGCATCCCGCACTGATACCGTGCGTGAATACCCCATTGACGTCAATACTACGTCAATAACTACGTCAATAACTACGTCAATAGAGTACCCGCCCCCCTTCCCTATAAATACGGCCACGCGACGATCGGCCCGTCAGTTGACTCTGAAGAGTAGGCAGGTTGAGACTTCAGAGTTGACAGGAAGCAGTACGGTTGGTGGAGTAGGCAGTTTGAGACCACGCAATCGTATTATTTCCGATTCCTCCTAATTCGATTCGTGGAGTAGGCAGATTGAGGCCACGTATCTGAATTATTTTCCCTTGTAATTCTCCTGAAAATGGCTTCGCAAAAGGAGCCGAAACGTCGAGATTTTTCAAATCTTCTACGCGGTTCATCCCGAGAACCAAGTTTTTCAAATACTTTCGACCGCGGAAATCTTTCTGAACATATATATATATATATATATATATATATATATATATATATATATATATATATATATATATTTACAATCGCCTTCCAGAGGTATTAAATATATAACTTGCTTGCCCTATTTTCAAAAAGAAAAAAATCTTATTTTCTTAATAGACCTTATTAGTGCAATTTCGGCGCACACACCTAGGGACCTTTCGGAGAAGTGTTCTAAATTAATGTCATGTTTCACTGAGTGGTGCCGCAGAAATGCTCTCATTTTGAATATTGGCAAAACGGAATGCATTTATTTCAATGTGAGAGGTGTTGATAATGGCACTCTTAGGTTTGAATCTAATGGAGTCACAGTAGTTTCTAAAGATAGCATTAAGTTCCTCGGGTGGAGGCCTCGGTAGACCAGCGGTAAGGTATACCGCTTGTAAGCCGAGGATGTGGGTTCGAGTCCCACCTTGCTCTTGGGTGTTGTGTACGTCAGGAATTTAGTGGTTCTATTTATAAAGATAAATTGTTGGGTAATGTACTTCGTTTACAAGCCCATTGGCCGTTCGGAACCGGCGTTAAACTGTAGGTCCCTCGAGATAAAAAAAAAAAAAAAAAAAAAAGTTCCTCGGCATTCAAATTGATAGTGAGTTGAGATGGTGCAAACATGTTGATTTGTTGTGCGGAAAGCTGAATCAAGTCTGTTACGCCATAGGCAGAATCAGGGACTCGTTACCTATTCATGCTGTCATGAATATTTACTATGGTTTATTTTACAGTCATATTGGATACAATATTTTACTATGGGGTAACTCTATTGATATAAATAGGGTGTTTTTGGCACAAAAACGTGTTCTGCGCTTAATGTTCAACCTCAAACCGACGGATTCTTGTAAACCGATATTTGTAAGTAGGCGTATTCTGACTGTTTCTTGTATTTATATATATAAATGTTTAATATATGTGAAAGAGAATGAACACATATTCATTAAACTTTCTGACTATCATCATTATGATACTAGAAATGAGGGAATTTTATGCATACCGAAGCACAGATTGGCTAAGTATGAATCATCGCCATCGTATCAGGGCATTAGACTTTTTAACCACCTGCCACCAACGGTAAGGGCACTTAAGTTATATGCATTTAAAAAATATATCAAAAATTTCCTAATACTAGAAGCCTTTTACGGTGTCGGTGATTATTTGAACACTAGAATTGAGACTTCTTAAGTATTGTTGATTTGTTGATTTGATATTTGAATTTTTTGATTTTATTTTGATTGAGTTGTAATTTTGGGATTTTTTTTTCCAATCTATTATTATTTGTAAGTATGCATATTTATTGTTGTTGTTATCTTTTGTAGGTATGCATATTTATTAGTGTTAAATTATTATTGTTATCATTGTTAAATGAAAATTGACTTGTCCAATACAGTGTAAATTGTCTTTCTGGATGAATAAAAATTATTATTATTATTATTATTATTATTACTCTATAGGGGACTACTATTCTGAGCGCATTGCTTGATCGATATGACCAAATTGAATAACACAGGCATCAGCTTCTATTGAGGAGGATTTGACACTCTCGGTTATATTGTAAAGTTTGTATATATTTTGTATGGAAATGTGGTGTGATTTTTATTTCTAGGTATTACATTGTTTAGTTTGTATATTTTGATGTGTGTTTATTTTTATGTTATACATTGTTCATTTACTTGTCAATAAAGTGTATAATTTTAAGACAATAAAGCATATTTTGATTTGATTGATTTATTAGAAAATCGTTACCTAAATTATAAAGAGGTCAAGGTAATGTGCCCACAGCCAACGGTAGTTGCGCATACAACAGTCAGTCATAGAAATCTGGAATAGGTCTCAGATTGTTCAGGTTTCAGTCCCCTATTGCTTTACTTATTTGATTTTGATAGCTTGCTTTCACAGCTTTTTCATATGAATAAAATTGCAGAAAATTGAAATCTAAACGATTTGAGACCAATTTGATCTTTTTACGATTGATTTTTGTGGGGTTGCGGCATTAATTGACGTAAATCAGGGAGTTTGAAACATTTGCAACCAATTACGAACATTGACAGCGTTTTCCGAGAAAACGATATTTTTTTTCGAAAAATGCTAATTGAGTAGGTAACGTAATAGAGGACTAAAATCAGAACAATTTGACATAAATTCCCAGCTTCGATTTCCGAAGCGCGTCTTGCAAAACTTTTCACCACCACCCTCCTGAATACACCACATTTCTGGCAACATATACTTTCCCGCACTCCTATATATACCAAAGTAGGACAAAGGGTATCTCAAAAAAAAAAGGAAAGCTCACTGGGTGTACCTCAAGGAAGTGTCTTGGGACCCTATTATTTATTGTGTACATAAACGATCTAAACAGGACATTAAAGAAATGTTTTATAAATTTATTTGCGGATGATATCCTCATATCTGTGTCCGGAAAGGATTATTCAGAAATTGTAAATACATTAAATGGTGAGCTAAGTGTGTTGTATGATTGGTTGTGTGGAAGTAAATTAAAACTGAATTCGTTAAAAACAAAGTGTATGGTAGTGGGTTCCGTGACAAACTGTAAATGCTTTTTGAATTTAGGATTAAGTTTATTTATAAATGGATCAGCTATAGAGTTTGTAACCGAAATTAAATATCTAGGTGTGATTTTGGATCCACAATTAAATTTTTCAACGCATATTAATTATTTATGTAAAAAAATTGGTAAAAAGGTGGGATTTTTTATTAGAATATCATATTTTGTTTCAAAATGGTCCAAAATGTTGATTTTTTAAAGCTATAATTTTGCCTCACTTTACGTATTGCAGCTCATTGTTAATTTCGTGTAACAAAGAAGAGATGCACAGGTTACAAATACAGCAAAACAAAATAATGCGTTTATTATTGAATTGTAATAGATATGTGCCGATTAAGGATATGCTAAATTCATTAAATTGGTTAGATGTTGAGCAGAGCATCAGGAAGGCAAAACTTTCTTTGTTGTACAAAATTGAAAATAATTTAATGCCAGAGTACCTTAATGTTTATTTAAAGAGACGACTGATGCTCCATAATTATAATATTCGATCAAAGCAAAACTTTAATATTGAGCAGGTAAAAACATCAGCATTACAAAAAACGTTGTTCTATGAGGGACTTTGCCTTTATAATGCCTGATGTAGTGAAGAATTCACCAAGTGTACAGTTATTTAGTAAAAGACTGTTTGTTTATTTACGCAATCAAAATTGATATTTTCTGTTATTTAGACATAAGTAGTGCTAAATAAAAACTATTTTCATTTCATTTCATTTATACCTTCTTGACAACAATCGAATAAGAAACCGCGTTCAGGAAATTTTGCATGCACAACTGCTGTTAGCTCCTGATATTTAAATAGAGGTCATTTTATTACGAGTTTGCCTTCTTGGAATTTCTCGACACGCGAATTGTATAACTGAAAATCAAGATTTTTGATATCAATATTAACATTTTTGATAAGTCGGTAATAAAAGAACATGTTCATTATTTTATATAATAAATTTATAATGAAATCATTATTCAGTTAAAGAGGGCACGTGTTATAAGGGGATTTTATTTGGAATTTCCCAACACTGGCATTCTGGAATTATATCGTGATTTAAGACAAAATAATATAATTTTCGATTAAGTACTGTAAAAAAATACTTATTTATACATAACTAAAAATTTATGTCACGATCGATGCACGAAGCTAACTACTGACCTAAGCGCTTTTCAACAAAAATTTTCAAAGCTTATTTAGAAAGCTAAGTTTCGATTTTATATGGACAATTCGATGTCGCAGCTGCAGGAAATAAGAAGGCTTCGTGCATGCAAATTCATCAAACTCAAAAAAGGTATTGGGTTCCAACTGTAACTAAGGAGAGATCTATTAAAATAGTGATTTACATATTGCAACAATGGTTTATAAAAACAATTTACACATTTATTAAATATGCATATATATATATATATATATATATATATATATATATATATATATATATATATATATATATATATGTATATATGTATATATATATATATATATATATATATATTATATATATGTATGTATTATATATATACATATATATATATATATATATATGTATAAATAAATATATATATATATATATATATATATAAATATATAAATATATATATATATATATATATATATATATATATATATATATATATATATATATATATTTATATATATATATATATATATATATATATATATATATATATACCGGGTGTCCACGGAAGGTGGCTCGCCCCTATAACTTTTTTGTTTTCGGAGATAATAAAATGAAATTTAGAGGATCTGTTTGATGCATAAAACTGCATTTTTGATAAGTAAATCAACTTCATGTAGCTTCCGGTTTCACCGGAAATGACATAAACTTTCGATTTTTAAATGGGACACCGGGTATATTTTCAGTTTTTTTTGTCTCCATATGACATTTAGAATACAACCAAGTATCACTTGTTACTTTTTGTAACCTTTTTTTTATTTTTTTTTTGAAATAAATTTTTATTCTAGAGGGCTATGGATGCGTTCAAATAACTAATTTCGGTCCTAAAATGTATGCTAAAATACAACTTTACTATTTTCGATCAAAATGTTCCAGCTATGTGAAGTTTAATTTTAAAACTTACATTACTATTTTATTTCAAATGGCAACATGGTGGCTCGTCGGGTTGAAAAAAAAAGATAATTTTTTTACGATTAATTTGATACGGCACTCTAGGTATTAGGTTGAAAGAAAACTTTCGATCAAAACCTGAAATCCTATAACTTTCTTTAAATGAAGAATTTCATTGAGATTAAAATAACACTTGAAATCATCGAATAGCCTGTGACCAACACAACTGAAACAAAATAAGTCCGAAGCCACGCCCACAAATCTAAGTCCCAGGGCGGTAAACAGGGCCATTTTAGGACAGAAATTATTTTTCATTTCATTATCTCCGAAAACAAAAAAATTATAGGGGCGAGCCGCCTTCCGTGGACACCCGGTATATATATATATATATATATATATATATATATATATATATATATATATATATATATATATATATATATATATATATACAGGGTGTTCCAAAATTGAACGTACAAACGAAAAGGGGAGATTCCTTAAGTAAGTTTGAGAAAAAAAGTCCCGTAAACATGGGGTCGTGTGTTGAAGTTTGAATTTTTTTCAAGTTTTTTCTCATAGTAGCTACACTTTATAAGATATTCAACTGAAATTTGGCATAGATATTACATTTGAGAGTTCTCACCACGTGACATGGCAAATTTGATACCAGATCTACAGGGTGATATTTTTTCTGGAACACTGTCACCTGTTTTCCCCAAGAACTTTTTTTTGGTGAGCAACTGTTAATTTGAAAAAATGTAAAAAGAAGCTTTGTTGTTATACTAAACTTTTCGGTCTCTTGTAGTTTTGTCGTATCTGCTACCGATTTCGTGAAAAAAAATTTTGAACGATTCTCTCGAAATCCTCAGAAAAATCCAAATTATCATAAAATTAAGTTAGTAAGATGTGGTGATTGTATTCAGTGTCAGTTTTGACACATCAAATTATTGAACGTTGGTGTTTTGAAAAGTAAAGGTGGTTGCATTTGTGGCTATTTATTTTTTTTGAATGCAGACTACTATTTTCATTACAATTTTTATGACTGTCACAACAATATTTGATCAGAAAATATAAACCTCTACACATTTTAATATCAAAACATGCCGAATTTCACGAATTCCGAAATGACTGACATGCATTTCATGTATGGTCTTGCAAATGGAAATTCAAGAGAAGCTAAGCGTCTTTACATGGAACGCTATCCCAATAGAGGGATACCAGATCATCGAATGTTCTCTGATATTCATAGGCGTCTTTCAGAGGCTGGATCTTTTTCCATGAAAAAAATTAATGCCGGTAGACCAAGCAGTGTGAGAACACCACAACTCGAAGAGGCAGTTATGAACGAAATAGAACAACATCCAAGAACCAGTACAAGAAAAATTAGTGTACTTTTGAATGCAAGTCATCAAGCTGTTTGGCGGATCTTGCGGGATTCTCTGCTATATCCTTATCACATTCAGAGGGTGCAAGCTTTTCTGCCTCGAGATTTTCATTCGAGGATTAATTTTTGTCAGTGGTACCTCAATAGACTATTGAACAATCCTCATTTTGATTGCCAAATTCTATTCACTGATGAAGCCTGTTTCTCAAGGACTTCAATTATAAATTTTCATAATGAACACATATGGGCTGAGGAGAATCCGCATGGATATGTAGAAACCCATTCTCAAAAGCAATTTTCACTAAATGTGTGGGGTGGTAATATTGGCGATCATTTGATTGGTCCTTCCTTCTTGCCAGGTCGACTAACAGGTCAATCATACAGACATTTTTTAGAAAACGATTTGCCCTTGTTATTGGAAGATATACCTCTTATGCTACGACGAGAAATGTGGTTCATGCATGACGGTGCTCCTGCTCATTTTTCAGTTTTGGCAAGGGAGTATTTGGACGACAATTATGAAAACAGGTGGATTGGACGGGGGGACCACAGACATGGCCCACCAGATCCCCAGACTTAAATAGTTTAGATTTCTTTTTATAGGGCCACCTGAAATCTCTAGTATACTCGACGCCAGTGAACACTCCGGGAGTGTTTGAAAGAGTTCTATCGTCTATGAGACGAAGGACAGAAGCTTGTATAAGAGTTGGGGGAGGACATTTTCAAAATTTGCTGTAGTTCAGTCCTTTGCAGTTACTTAGTTTTTTTGTTCTGATTTTTTTGTAGTAATACATTTTTTGTAATGATTATACGAGTTTATCAAATCTTTATGAATCATCGCAACAGATCAGGAAAATTTCCATGAAAACTAATAATGAATTCATTCACCACAGCTTACAAACTGGCCTCCTTATTATAATTTGGATTTATCCGAGGATTTCGAGAGAATCGTTCAAAATTTTTTTTCTCGTAATCAGTAGCATATACGACAAAACTACAAGAGAACGAAAAGTTTAGTATAATAACAAAGCTTCTTATTACATTTTTTTTCAAATTAACAGTTGCTCACCAAAAAAAAGTTCTTGAGGAAAACAGGTGACAGTGTTCCAGAAAAAACTTCACCCTGTAGATCTGCTATCGAAATTGCCATGTCACGTGGTGAGAACTCTCAAATGTAATACCTATGCCAAATTTCAGTTGAATATCTTATAAAGTGTAGATACTATAAGAAAAAAACTTGAAAAAAATTCAAACTTCAACACACGACCCCATGTTTACGGGACTTTTTTTCTCAAACTTACTTAAGGAATCTCCCCTTTTCGTTTGTACGTTCAATTTAGGAACACCCTGTATATATATATATATATATATATATATATATATATATATATATACCGGGTGTCCAAGGAAGGCGGCTCGCCCCTATAATTTTTTTGTTTTCGGAGATAATGTCAAATATCTAAAAATCCCTAAAAATTGTGGTTCAGGAACCAGGAGATATAAAACTGCCTATCGGATCGTACAAAATCCAAGATGTTCAGGATTTTTTAAACGGTAACTAATGCTAACTTGTAAATTCTGATCAGAATATTTATATCTCAAGAGATACTATTTCATTCTGAAATATCGTTTATTTACAACCATGCATGTAATAATGACATTTCACCTATCTTTGAAAGGTGGAAAGTTGACGTTTTTCGACTTCTACTTTCCACCAGGGTAGAAGTCAAAAAACGTCAACTAAAATACCTTTTGAACAAAAATTCCATGGGCGCGCTTGTTCCAAAAAAGTTTCAATATTTTCCTTAGACAGTGTGTTCGATTTTTTAGGCTTGTATCCTTTATTTTTCCTTTTTAAAATTGCCAATAACTTTGCGTGTTTAGATATGTCTACTTTTTCTCTAATTGATAGAGTGGTCCTTAGCATGGAGTATACTGACCAAAGCGTTGATATCTTCTTTGTCTTGGCACATTCGCTAAAATAAGCCAGTAACGCCGATTCAGAGCCAGGATTTTGAACTTTGTTTTCCTTACACCATTCTTTAAAAGTATCATATGCCTTGTCATATCTCGGGCGGCTTTTTGTTGGTAGAAAATCTTCTTCCACTACTTTCGCAGCTTGTCGAATTTCTGATGGAGTAGCAGCAAACTCAAATTCCTCATCTGATAACATTCTTTTTTGGATTTGCGAAATTATTGACAGCACATACGTTTTCAATAAATAATTATATTGTTTAGTGACATGGAAACCATACTTAAAAAATGATATTTGTCATATTGATGTGCATTATTACCTACGTTGTTTTACCGCCTGGAGTGCGTTCATAAACTAAATATCGGAGTAATAGGAAGTGGATAAAGTGGTTGTAAATAAAATAGTATACAAACCTCGGTGGAAAGTTTCATTTATGTTTCGAGAAGTATAGTAGTAACGCATCTCTCGACAGTAATGAAACACTTTCCACCTGGGTACGTAATATACTATCCCGTTACTATTTTTCTTTCTTCAATAAAATCAAATTTTCCTTAGAGATAAACTCATTTCAAGTTACATAAATTTAATATCTGTCATTCCCTTAGCAACTATAGTCTATAGTCCAGGTGCAAGATCAAGTTATCATATTCAAAACTACATTTCTTTGATTAAGACATGTATACTTCATAACAGGGGCGGCTATTCGAAGGTGGCTAAGGAGGCTAAGCTGCCTCCTCAATAATATTCCGTGTATCACTACTATATTATATTGAATAGTCAGCATTCAGCATATTCATATTAATCAAAATCATATTATTTTATGCACCTACCTTCCTTTCAACCTACATTATATAATATAATTTATTAATTACGATAGAAGGTATTTACATTTACTGCTTACTGCATTTAATTCATTTCAAGATTTTATATAAACAGTGGCAATGCTGCAGAGGCTTAATAAGGTATAGACGCTTTCATTATTCCATATGTCATGCCAGAGAGAAAAGGAAACGCTGAGAATAAAATATACCTTATTCACTTCATTGTTTATAGAAAAGACGGGTAAAAGCAACACCGATTGAAGCTAGCTGCTCGGTCAACAACACCGATATATTCTCGGTGTTGTTGGCTCGGTTCAAAAAGGATGCATTAATTCTCACACAATGTCAACCAATCACAACTATAGGCTTTCGGGTAAAATCGAGTGAATTCGTTGGAAGTAGTCACTAGTGGAGTGGAGTTTGTTTTGGTTTTATTTAATTTATTTTGCTCGCGTATTGTTTTTAAAATAAGTTCGGTTACTGAAGTTAATTTTAAAAATTTCAATGGTGACTAACTGGAATATTTGTTATCCCATAACTTTAGTGCACTAAGTTATGACGATAAAGTTTTGATAAAAACATTGCGACCTACCCCGGAATTAAACAATTTGGTGCAGCGTAACAAACAACATAATCGCGCTTTTAATATCAGAAATTATGAGAGACATCCTTGGCTAACCGGATCACAGGTAAAAAATAAATTATTTTGTTGGCAGTGTTTACTTTTTACTAGGGAAAATGTCTCTGTCTGTTTTATTTTAATCTATTTTTGGGAGGGTCCTATTTTATTTTTGGCAAGAAAAAACTCTCACCTCCCCGTTGGTTCTTGCTGGGCAACAATTGATTAATTCCTTGAATAGGTAACAAATTCGTTGAGTAGGTAGGTAGGTACCTATGTTGCGAAAGAAAAAAAAATTTGATGAATTGATGAATTGGTTAATTGGCTGAAAAGAGTTTTTGTGAATATTGTAAATAGGATTTGTAGGTCTCAAGGTAGACACTCGAAAGTGGAAACAATTTTTTTACTTTGATTTTCTTTAAATTATAAGGCGGTTGACCTTGAAATCCTGAAAATTTTCGCCTATGGTTAATTTTTTAACACCTCTTGTAGCCTCCTTAAACAAAGACCTCACGAGCCGCCACTGCTTCATAAATATTTTCAAAAGTACCGGTTACAAATGGGCCTGAACTTCCAGACGTTCAGCAATCCGTAGTAGCCTTTAATTGACATAATTGTTGATCGTCGATTATTCAATTGATAAACGTATCAGCCAACGCATGAAAACAAATGAACCATCGATTTAATTCATGAAACCTAACTAGTCATAATGGGTATCAGTGACGTTTGACTTGATGTTTGAATATATTATCCATTGGATATAGATATAAATAATATCACTCATTCGTATGAATGCACTGAACAATGAAAAGTAGACATTGTTTCGGTATTTGTCATCCCGTGAAATAAAATGTTGAATATGACTAGATTCTGAGTAACCACAGTAAAGAATGCTACAAATTTATGTAAGGACTCCTCCACTAGCGCAACGATTTTCTCGAGCGCTAAAATTAATTGTTCAAAATATTTCGATAATATTGCAACATGTTTAAAACTTCCATTTGTGTATATAGGCCAAGCTACAGAGATTTAGAGTGAGCATTTTGTGCAAAAAGTGTTAGAAGAAAACCAGCTCCGCCATTGTCAAATAGTTCCACATGATATAGTGATATGTTTTTCACTCGACTTTATTATTTATATCTTTGTTATTAACAATTTTATGCAAAAAAATGCATAGTTTTTGATCTGTGGCCATTTGATTATGTTACTATGCAATTTTCCAGCAGACCTGAATGCGACAGGTATGGTCCGATTTCAATTTACAAAAAAGATTTTGAAAGTAGAATTCTCATAGTCCAAAACATTCATCTTGGTTTTACATGAAAACGCTGAAAAATGTGTTAAAAATAAAGCTGAACATGACGAAAAATGGCCGAGCGCGTGAGAATAGTTGAAGAGTGGGGGTAGAACAGCAGGCAAGGATAGCACGACATTAGAAAGCGTCGGCATTTTGAACATGACGGTTATTTCTCGGCCGTTTTTCGTCATGTTCAGCTTTATTTTTAACATATTTCTCAGCGTTTTCATGAAAAACCAAGATGAACGTTTTGAACTATGAGAATTCTACTTTCAAAATCTTTTCTGTAAATTGAAATCAGACCATACCTGTCGCATTCAGGTCTGCTGGAAAATTGCATAGTAAAATATTCAAATGGCCACAGATCAAAAACTATGCATCGGACAGTTCCTGCTCTTCGCACAAATAAAATTTATATTGATAAATAATACTAACCGGAGGATCTACGCTACAACTCAAAAAATAACCGAGTTATGAACTTTTGAAAAAACTGCATTTTGGCCGGTTTTTTCCAATTTTCCCTCAGACTAAGGGTCTGATCGAGTCGTCCAACCTCTCATTTTTTTCGTCTTTTCATTTTCTACAATAAGTCTATTGACACCATCACGATTACTCTGATAGTTTCAATTTTATAAGCAAAAAACTGTCAAAAACGCTTAGACTTAGGTATAGGACATAATACATGAAATCTGCCTAGAATCTTGCGTAGAATATAAAAATATATTAATATATAGGGTATCTAATTTGAAATAAGCAATTTGGTATCTACTTCCGGTATAACCGGAATAGCCACCATCTTGAAAATATTTTAGTCGAGTTTCCCCTATCAATATCAGTATACTGTCAAATTTTCAAAAGTTTCCTATGTGTACTTTTTCATATACAGATCGCGTTCTTTCCCGGTGGGACACCCTGTATATAACGCTATAACAACAAATACTAAAAACAAAATAAAATAAATATTTAAGGGGGCTCCCATACAACCAACGCGATTTTTTATCCCTTTTTTGCTCGATATCAATAATGGCAACAGCCTACCTTGAAATATTCACAAAATACTCAGTTGTCTTTTTACTTTAATAATAAATAATAAAATTGAAATAAAATAAATATTTGAAGGGGGCATAGTCAATTGTACGGAACCCATCGTGCGCGAGTCCGACTCGCACTTGGTCGATTTTTTTGCTTCTGCATTAGGTATTAAGTAGTTTTTGACGGGTGTACTCGTGGCATGTAATGATGGAAGTTTTTGCCTTGATTTTCTGCATGTTTTCTTTGAGGCAGTTGGCAAAGTGAAGATAGAATTAGATGGCTCAACGATAAACTGAGTAGTTGAAGATGACTGTCTTGAAGGGTAAGATGGAGATCACCATCTTATCCACCTACCACGTCTCCATCTTACCCGACGACGTACTCTCTTCACAAAAGTGTGAAAATTTTCATTCAAAAATAAGTTTTAGGCTACTGTAAATGGATTCCGTACCTTAATAAAAACAGTAACGAAATAATGCAGAAAATTCAATAAAAATACTCATCAATTACAAATAATCCACTAATAGAAAAAAAGGAATTTTTATTGAGCCAAGTCGGTAAAAACAAAATTCCTAATGGTCGCTGAAAAACGCAAAGCAAGCCGCTCTATAATACTGCAGATAATAGAGAAGTATCACAGACATTATACCGTGCCCAACAAGTGCTACCACCTAGTTCCATAACATAGAAATTCCAGATAACCATCTTACCCGCCCCCTCCATCTTACCCTCCTCGCTCCTACTAATCGAGATGGGATTTGAACGGAATAGACTGGGGAAAATGATTGAAACTACCCAATGGCAATTCCTCGACATTAACTCAATATACGTATCAAGTTTGAACCCTCTAACTTAATCTGCAGAAGCTGTGGAGTTTGGCAAATTTTCAAAACCAACGAAAACACATGAAACATCTACATAAATATGGCGGCGGTTGGAAAAATTTAACCAAATTTTGATACTTTTATTCTGCAACGAAAACAATCCCAGATAGGTACCAAATTTCAGCTCATTTGACTTGACCCGATAGAAATGTCAATATGTACCGGGGGAAAAAATATATATACCTATATATATATATATATATATATATATATAAATATATATATATATATATATATATGTGTATATATATATATATATATATATATATATATATATATGTATATATATGTTAACGGTATCCCTATACACCCCCTTTACGCTCCCCATCATTTGTTACGTCAGGACGGACGAGTGGTAGAAGCAGACATGCGCCTTACCAATGCAGCAGTAACAAACTACTGCGCACGAGAGAACAGTCAAGACAAAGGAGTCGTCGAGTATGCTGGAACGTATGAACAAGTTGTTAACGTAGGGAGCAATAAACGGAATTGGTCTAAATAGTTATTCTTATTTGTGTAAATCAACCCCAGTATTTAACATTTAACCCTGTATTTAACAAAATAATTTACAAATAACCATTAAATGATTTATAAAAAAGTAGGAGGAGGCGATCCCACTCCGCTTGAATAAAAAGAGGAACTTGACGATCTCACGTTGCCTTATATGTTTGTGGCGATCACACAAGACATGAAATAGTGGCAGTACCACTAGGTTTAAAAAGGGTAGTAACAGTATATTTTAAAGGTAGTAGGTACCATTACATTATAGCAATGAATAGAAAATGTTATATTATATAGTAAAACACTAACAGTATGTTTTGAAGGTAGTAGGTACCATTACATTACAGCAATGAATAGAAAATGTTATATCATATAGTAAAACTCTGATATAAGTTGAAGTAAGCAGAAGATATCAGTATGTTTTAAAGGTAGTAGGTATCATTATATTACATAATTTGTGGCTATGAATTGAAAATGTTTATTATATAGACAAACTCTATAAAAACTCAAATATGACGTGAAGTATGTAAAAGTGGAAATACGACTTTGTCAAAACAAAAAAAAATTATTGGTTGATTTTGGTATAACGAAAATTCTGTTTCGTACTTTGTGATTACAGATGGACACAGTGCGAGGACGCACTTATCACAGGATGGCCGTGTTAACGGTATCCCTATACACCCCCTTTACGCTCCCCATCATTTGTTACGTCAGGACGGACGAGTGGTAGAAGCAGACATGCGCCTTACCAATGCAGCAGTAACGAACTACTGCGCACGAGAGAACAGTCAAGACAAAGGAGTCGTCGAGTATGCTGGAACGTATGAACAAGTTGTTAACGTAGGGAGCAATAAACGGAATTGGTCTAAATAGTTATTCTTATTTGTGTAAATCAACCCCAGTATTTAACATTTAACCCTGTATTTAACATATATATATTTTTTTCCTGACAATCTAAAGATATCAGTGATCAGGCCTATTCACAAAAAGGGTAGTGTTGATGATTTGAACAACTATAGGCCGATAGCAATCATTACAACATTTGCCAAAATCTTTGAAAAGATTCTGGCAAGTAGAACTTTGAAATTTTTACTTAAGTTCAAGATAATATCGAGCTCGCAACATGGATTCATTAAAGACAAAAGCACTGAAACTGCAATTTTTGAGCTCTCAGAGGGTAATACAGATGCTAGAGAAGGGAGATATACCAGCAGCCCTATTTGTTGACTTGTCAAAAGCTTTTGACCATGTAAATCACGAGTATCTGTTATTCAAGCTTGAGATGTGTGGCATGAGGGATGTTATGCTTCAGTTGTTCAAGAGTTATCTCAAGGGAAGACAGCAAAGGGTAGCGATTTCTTTGGACTCAGCTGAATATGTTTGGGATGATGTGGCTGTGAATGTTGGCGTACCGCAGGGAAGTATTTTGGGTCCTTCGCTATTCACCTTATACATAAATGATCTTCCTGGCATGCTTGCTGACAAATCTCTGGACCCATATATATATATATATATATATATATATATATATATATATATATATATATATATATATATATATATATATATATATATATATATATATATATATATACTTGTGTTTAGTGAGAGTCCATTCTTCTGTCACCTTTGTTTCATGATCTCTATTGCCTCCGTCAAAATAGAAATCATATTATCTTTATCTTTTGTAGTAATTAAAATGTTTGTGTCATCTGCATATATATATATATATATATATATATATATATATATATATATATATATATATATATATATACACAAACTTTTTAATTACTGCAAAAGATAAAGTTAATCTGATTTCTAGTTTGACGGAGGCAATAGAGATCATGAATCAATGGTGTCAGAAGAATGGACTCTCACTAAACACAAGTAAAACCAAGAGCATAATTTTTGAGAGTAAGCCTAGTTCACAATTACAGACAAATTTCAGTTTCAGGGATCAAGTTATTGAGGTCACAAATGTATGCAAGGTGCTGGGTGTTATGGTGGACCACCAACTCAGATGGAATTTTCACTGCGAAAACCTATGTGGGGGTCTCAACTCTGTAGTTTACAGTCTGCTTTCAATAAGGAAAGAAGTGGAATGTGACATCCTAAAAACAGTATATTTTGCAAGCTTTCAGGGTAAAATGAATTACTGTATTGCCCTTTGGGGTAACAGCACATCAGCTGTACAAGTATTCCTAGTACAGAAGCTAGCTATGAGAGCAATGTTTAGGTTGGGGTACAGAGAGTCATGCCGTGGAGTTTTCAAAGAGAACAACATACCAACATGTTTTGGTCTCTATATTTGCAGAATGCTAATTTTCTTCGCAAAAAATAATCATTATTTTGAAGAATGTAGGAATAAAAATGAAACCCGGCAAAAAATCAAGTACTTTTATCCATTGCATTCCCGAAGCCTGACTGAAAAGAATATGTTCTATATGCCAATAAAACTGTTTGAAGCGCTACCGAAGAAAATTAAAGAACTTGAGAACTTTGGGTCTTTCAAGAGGGAAGTCTACAAACTAATAATGAGCTGTGAACCTTATTCTGTAAACGAGTTTCTGGATAATGTATGATTACAAAAATTTATTGAAAATTATTCCTTTTATTGTTTGTATTATAATATTCTATTGTACAATGCAATGACTCTGATGGTGAATAAACATTTCTATTTCTATATATATATATATATATATATATATATATATATATATATATATATATATATATATATATATATATATATATATATATATATATATATATATATATATATATATATTCTGGGTTTTTGGATTTGGCAGTGTAGGTGTTAGTAAGTATACGAAAATTGGCAATGATAAATGTAATCCTCAATGTAATCATAAACGTTTCGGAGAATGTGTCTCCTTCTTCAGTATTTTAAGAGCTTAATTATCTGTAAATAAAATTTTCCTTTGTGAACAATAAGTAACAAACAAAAATGGTTAGTAAGATCTTTTACCTCTAATTAAAATATAGTTATGACGAAACATTTCAGTATGGTATTTTAACCTGTTTAACAGGAATTAGTAATTAAAATGGGTATCTTAAAATTTTATTCCCCATTATGTCGTCCATTGTTAGTTTATGTCTTGTCAAACTTATGTGTTGTGTTCTGTTCTCTGTTTTCTTCTTCTTTTTTTCTTTTTTTTCCTGATATGAAAGGTGTATAAAAATGGCTTAAACTTTTGATGTCTTGTCTATCATTAATGGTATCTTCTAAATTTAGTTTTATGTGGATCATTTCCCAAAACTCTCTGTGTCTTTGTTTTGGTTCTGTTTTTAATAATTTAGTCTCGTCGTAGTCGAAATCATGTCCTTTAAGTGTCTTATGTTTGTTAAGTGCTGTTGATGCAGTTTTAGTGTATTTGTGTGCGTTGAGTCTGTCTTGTAGTCTTTGTGATGTCTGTCCAATGTATTGTTTGTCACAGTCCCTGCATGGTATGCTTTATACACAAACATCCCGATCGAATTGGTACAAGATACAATTGAAGAAAGATGGGACCAAATTGCCATCCACACAGAACTACCTAAAAAAGACTTTCTAGAAACAATTCAACTCATATTGAACAATAGTTTCTTCCAATACAAAAATGAATATTTTAAACAGATAAAAGGAGTGGCAATGGGAACGCCCATATCAAGTGTTATTGCACAGGCAGTAATGGAACACATAGAAGAAAGAATCATGACCGATTACAACGAACAAACAACGTTTAAAAGATATGTCGATGATTGCTTGTTAATAACAACACCAACGATTGTGCAACACCTATTTCTGACTTTCAATAACGCCCATCCACAGCTGAAATTTACATTTGAACAAGAATCTCATAATACACTAGATTTCCTAGATATGACGCTCATAAGAATGAACAACAAAATACTCACAAGATGGCACAAGAAAAAGCAGAGCACTAATCACATTTTGAACTACAAGTCTAACCATCATATAAGCCAGAAAAAAGGCACAATAATAGGCTACATCGACCGAGCCCTCAACCTGACATCACCAGAACTAAGACCACAAATTATAAAAGATTTAAAAGAACAATTGACAAATAATGATTATCCTACAAAAATGATAACATCTCTAATACGCCAAAGAGTTCATAGAATATATAACACAGATACAACGACAAGGAAACAAAAACAGGATGGAAACAAAATCAGGATATCTATACCTTATACAGGAAATTTGTCACACAAAATTGGAAAAATAATGAGACAACACGATATAGAAACGGTCCACAAGCCACGCAACCAAATTAAACAGGTTTTCAGTAGACTTAAAGCTGTGACTCCAAAAATAAAAAAATCAAACATTGTATACAGCATACCATGCAGGGACTGTGACAAACAATACATTGGACAGACATCACAAAGACTACAAGACAGACTCAACGCACACAAATACACTAAAACTGCATCAACAGCACTTAACAAACATAAGACACTTAAAGGACATGATTTCGACTACGACGAGACTAAATTATTAAAAACAGAACCAAAACAAAGACACAGAGAGTTTTGGGAAATGATCCACATAAAACTAAATTTAGAAGATACCATTAATGATAGACAAGACATCAAAAGTTTAAGCCATTTTTATACACCTTTCATATCAAGAAAAAGAAGAAAAAAAGAAGAAGAAAACAGAGAACAGAACACAACACATAAGTTTGACAAGACATAAACTAACAATGGACGACATAATGGGGAATAAAATTTTAAGATACCCATTTTAATTACTAATTCCTGTTAAACAGGTTAAAATACCATACTGAAATGTTTCGTCATAACTATATTTTAATTAGAGGTAAAAGATCTTACTAACCATTTTTGTTTGTTACTTATTGTTCACAAAGGAAAATTTTATTTACAGATAATTAAGCTCTTAAAATACTGAAGAAGGAGACACATTCTCCGAAACGTTTATGATTACATTGAGGATTACATTTATCATTACCAATTTTCGTATACTTACTAACACCTACACTGCCAAATCCAAAAACCCAGAAAATATAAAGAAGTAGGTACCAAGAATAAACCCATTAATATATATATATATATATATATATATATATATATATATATATATATATATATATATATATATATATATATATATCAGACATGGACATTTTTTCGAAATTAGTGCTGTAGAAGGTCTAAAACGGATGAAAAAAATAATTCCTGCTTTCCTTCGATACACTGCAATAGTATGTATTTTATGAGATAAAATGCGACTGAAAAGGTTAGTTTGGGTGCATGATGGGATAAAGTTCGAAATTACAAAAGAAAATACCAACAGCAAAAACATACTTGGCAAACTGAACTGACAAATTAAATTAATAAAATGTCAACACACAATGAGCTACTAGATTGATTAGAACTTTTATTTAAAAAACACGAAATTATGCAAAAAATTGATTTTTGCCGTGTTTTATGAAATCGAGCAGACTCAGCTATAGAACATTCTAATACCATTTGATAGTTGATTGAAAAGTATATTTCCTGGTAAATTCAAATATTAGCTTTCTATTTGAATTAATCAAGTTGTAGTCCCATTTTTGAATTGAGAGGTTGTAATCTCCAAAAACCAAACAAACGGAAACCCAGATTTCATGCCGAAACGGCATAAATCTTATACAAAAATATTCCCCATGCGAGATAGTGCTTTTAAAGGTGGCTCTGTGACATAGTTTTTTTAAATTTATTTAACTGGCAGCTTATCTGGAAGGATTAAACAAAGGATTATTATGAGGTTTTCAAAATCACAGCAGCGTTTTCTTTATCTTCGATTGTATGATATTTTCAACATCAGAATTGAAAAGTTCAGGTAATTCTATATACCTAACAAAGAACTCTTGTTTCAAACATGTGGACGAGAAAAATCGAATTGAAATTTTCTTCCTCTCAAATAATCACAAAATCAAAAATTCTAAAGTAACATTGGAAATCGAATGGAAGTAATCAATACCTCCGGCACGTGATGTCAAATTAAGAAGTTTCAAAATGAACTGTTATAGCACTTTCACTGCTCTGTACCAAAGATTGAGAAAAAAGGACATTGGCAGTTGAAGAAAATCCTGACATTAATTAGACTAGCTACAATATATTTCTAAATCTACCAC